>CM066032.1:1637828561-1638124946 GCA_033557465.1 Ichthyophis bannanicus | reverse complement strand
AAAAATGTGCAGAGCAGGGTGTGTGACCCCATCCTGCCAGGTTTATCATCCCCAGGTACTGCACCATCTCTGTGGCAACAGTGTAGTGCAGTGGACAGAGCCAGTACCTGTAAGACCATAGGGTCACAGGTTCAAATCCCATCTGGGGCCCATGCCAATATATTACCCACCACTAAACAGAGATATGAAAGACACCCCTTTATTGCAGAGAACATAAACATGTTGCAAACATCCTTCTTTTACCCCACACCGCACACACATCAGAACAATGGTCATCACCCACATACGAGTCGCCCAAATGCAGTCCTGGAGTGGCTCCACTCAATCAGGCCATATGCTTATGCTAAGAGAAGGACATGCTAGCATGTTGGTGGGACTGTACAGATGGTGTAGAGGGAAGTGCCTGCCAGCCACAGCAGACATTTGACTAGCCAGGTGCAGGCTGGCACCGTCCACTGTAACAGACAGGCCCTGTTGGATGTACAGTCATGGACGTCCCAGGGAACTCAGCCAAGCTGTGGATACACGGTGGTGCAGTGTACACAGAAAGTGTATGAAAGAACAGAAGGTCACAGGTTCAAAGCTCGGCTGGGGATATTGCCAATCATGACCACATATTTTACACACAAATAAACCGTGGTAGTAAGCAAAACCTTTAAGGCAGAGGACAGTGGCATCAGTAAAACCCCTAACATTTACCATCCCAAGCACAGACACCATGAACAGGGTGATCACCTAGAGCAGAGTATCCCAAATGCAGTCCTGGAGGACCACACACCAGTCAGGTTCCATGCTGCCTCTAATACAAATGACTGTGCTGCATATCTATGTACCACCCTCATGTCATGCAGATGTAGCACATGCATATCCATGAGGGACAGCATAAAACCACAACAGTGTTTGCCACACCATGACATGATGTGGGAAGGCCCGATGAAAAGCACCAGCCAACAGGCCCTGACACACCCACACCCACAGGCCGCATTGCACAATGCATCCTGGAAAGGCAGGACAGTGGGCCCTGCCTGTAACCCACAATAGTAGCAGTGCATACGTCACCAATGCCACCCCACACCTGGGGACATGGTACACAGCTATCTAATGTTTTCATTGAACACAGTGAAATATGGATGTATATGCTCAGTACATTTTGCCCATTGAGCACCACATGACAATCATTCAGATGTGGGTTATGTGTGCAGCAGGTCTGTTGTCTGACAGTGTGTACATCCTGGGTGGGTGACCCCCAACAGCTATGTGTAACATACCCATGCCTGTACTGTTCCCAGGACTGGTGTGTCGCCCAGGGCTGCTAAACCACTTGATTGTACCACACAAGACGACCAACCTGGCTAATGGTCACAGCAATGTGAAACATCAACATACACTCTCAAGAAAGGCAGGGCTAAAAAATAGGCATGTTGGAAGGGTTCCCGGCTCATGCAGCATACATGTGGATGAGTCAACATTGATGAAGGAGAGAGCAGGTGTCCCCACACCAATGGTGATTTCCCCTAGGGCATGCACATGTTGCACAACAGCATGTGTGATTTGTGGGGATGTGTGGAGGACTAGGTAGTCACCCCAAACCCATAATGCACAGCATAGGTAGTTGCGTACATGCACAGTGGATGTTCAACAACTGAGTGGCACCAGCACTAGCAGGGCCTGCAGCATGTTAGCAGAGGTGTACTGGTATCAGTGGGGTCAGTGGCAGGTGGCCAGAGAAGATGGAGCCAGAGCCCCTGACACGTGGGTGCAGTGGCCCACAACAGAAAGGGCCGCTAGGACAAGCAGACATGCTATTTGCAGGGTCTACATTGACTCTGTGTCCGCAGTGTGGTGCAGGGGACACAGCCAGTGTGTTGTGGAGGCAAAGATAACAAGTTCAACTCCCAGCTGGGGCCACCGGCAACACAGTGCACATATTTTATCCACCAGTTAACCGTTATAGGGAATAAAAACCCCACCTGCAGAGAACAAAAGCATGTTCTGAGGATTGCTATTTTACCATAAGTAGCTCATACCCCTCAGAAATGTACAACAGCTACAGCAGAGTACACACAATGCAGTACCGGAGGGCCACATGTCAGTTAGCTGTGATGCTGTCCCCAATATAAGGCCACTTTATCATGGTGTTGGACGCCTACTGCTGGCAGAGGGGGCAGTGGCTGCTGCACCACAGCAGATGCTGGCCTAGCCACCCTCATGTGGCTGCAGTCCAATCCACCAGACAGGCACTGTGTGACAAACAGCCATGGACTCCCCCGGGAATGAACTGTTGCTGTGCTAAGACGGTGGTGCAGTACACATAGCAAGTGCCCCAAGAGCAGAAGGCCCCAGGTTCAAATCTCAGCTGGGGCACCTGCCATCCCACTCCCATATTCTTTTCCATGCAGAAAACCTGTTAGTAAAGACTGGAATTCCCCTGCTGATGACATAAGCGTTGGTCAAGACAACATATTTTACAATAAACAGCCCACACCACATAAACATATGCCTCACCCACAGCACAGTCCCCCAAATGCAGCCATGCAGGGACAAAGAACACTCATGTTCGCTGATGTATCCAATAAAGATGCGTGTGCTGCAAGTTAATTGAACACCACCATGGTATGCATCTGTCTGAGAGGCATACTCATCACGGACATCATGAAAACCTGACCAGTGTGTGCCATATTGACTGGCTTTTTGAAAATCTGCCGTAGAGCAGTGGCCAACAGGGGCAGAAACACCTGCACCTGCAGGCCCCAATATCTGAAGACCAATGCAGTGGCAGGATGTCAGGCCCTGTGTGCCCCTCCAAAAACTAGCATGTGCAGACATTACCAATCACACGCTACACATGGCGATACATCACACGCATATCAGAAGCCTGGTATGAGCAGTGAGTGTTAGAAATGCCTATGCCAAGCATAAGCAGATCATCGAGCTGTAACAGACCAACGTCTCAGATGTATGTACAACGTGTGTCAGGTCATGTGCCCTCCAGAGATTAACAGCCTGGAACATTTCACCAAAAGTGTACCCCAACGTTGCCATACCCCCAGTGTGCCCATTACTGTTGCGTTGGTCTCTGCTCCTACATAACAGTACATCGTCTCAATGCTGTCCTAGGTGTAGGGAGTGTGTGTCTGTTGATCCAGTGTGTGCTGGCTGCCAACACCTCCCACAGCCCACAATGATAGCACCGTTGCCAGTATTGGCCTGCAAATGTGCATAATGAGGAGCAAAGTACTCTGGGTATAGAACAGACAGGGTGGCAGGAGCAGGATGCAGCTACACAGGGCAAATGTGCATGCCTAGGACCATGTTGTGCTGTGCCATCACCTCCACAGACATGGTGCCCATAGCATGTACTGTGAGGAGGTAACCCTCACCCCGAACGATCAGTGACCACGCCATGGCTAGGTTACAACATATTGCCATACAGTAAGAACATAAGAAATGCCATACTGGGTCAGACCGAGGTCCATCAAGCCCAGTCTGTTTCACAGTGGCCAATCTAGGTCATGTACCTAGCAGTTTCCCAAAAGACACAGGTTCTGCAGTGCTTGTACTAGGCCAAGCATGATATCCTGGTCCCTTTTAATAGTGGTATGGACCTTTCCTCCAGGAACTTGTCCAAACCTTTTTAAACCCAGCTATACTAACAGCCCTTACTACATCTGGTAACAGATTCCAGAGTTTGATTACACGTTGAGAGAAGAAATATTCATTGTCTTAAATAGTTTACCCTGTAGCTTCATTACATGCCCCTAGTCCTTCTATATTCTGATAGCGTAAACAATTATCCACGTTTATCCGTTCCACTCCATTCAAATTTATACACCTCTATCATATCTCCCCTCAGCGCCTCTTTTCTAGGTTAAAGAGCCCTAACTTTTAGCCTCTCTTCATAGGAGTAGCCTTCCATCCCCTTCACCAATGGTGGCTCTTCTCTGTACTTTTCTAATAACTCTATGTCCTAAGATACGGTGACCAGAATTGCACACAATATTCAGGTGCGGTCGTACCATGGAGCGATACAGAGGCATTATAATATCCTTTGTTTTATTCTCCATCCCTTTCCTTATGATAGCATTCTATTGCTTCTGGCCGCCGCTGCACACTGGGCGGAGGTTTTAACATGTTATCCACGATGACTCCTAAACTTTTCCTGGGTGGTGGTCTAATGTGGAGCCTTGCATCTTGTAACTATAGTGTGGGTTGTTCTTTCTAGGTGCACAACTTTGCACTTGTCCACATAAATTCATCTGCCAGGATGCCAGTCTTCCAATTTATCCAGATCCTCCTGCAGTTTTCCACAATCCTCTTGGGACAACTTTAAACAGTTTTGTGTCATCTGCAAATTTGATTACCTCACTAGATTCCCTTTCCAGGTCATTTATGAATATGTCAAAAAGTAGCGGACCCAGTACAGATTGGGGTACTCCACTATTCCTTTTTCCAGGGATATTGGCCATTTAGCCCTACCCTCTGCTTTCTATCTTTTAACCAGTTCCGATCCACAATAGTACACTGCCTCCTATCCCATGACTTTTAGCTTCGCCAAAAGTCTCTGATGGGACCTTGTCAAAAGCTTTCTGAAAGTCCAGCCTATATCAACCGACTCACCGTCTACCTGTTTATGCACACTTCAAAAAAACAGATCAGATTAGTAAGACAAGATCTTCCTTGTCTAAAGCCATGTTGGCTGTCTCCCATTAGGCCATGACTATCTACATGCTGTGTAATTTTGTTCATGATGGCTTCTACCATTTTCCTGGTACTGACGTCAGGCTCAGGTCTGTAATTTCCCGGGTCACTGGAACCCTTTTAAAATTGGTGTTACGTTGGCGACCCTCCAATCTTCAGGATTACAGATGTTTTAATGAAAGTTCACAGACCAATAACAGGTCTGCAATCTCATATTTCAGTTCTTTCAACACTCTGGGATGTATACCATCGGTCCAGGTGATTTGATACTATTCAGGATATCAAATAGTTGTAATATATCTTCCCGGTTTGTACGCGATATTGTCTCTCAATTCCTCTGCAGGATCACCTTGAAATACCACTTCAGTCTTGGGTAACACACCTACATCTTCCTCAAGTAAAAGACCGATGCAAAGAATCATTCAGGGCTCTCTGCTATCGCCTTGTCTCCTTCTTATTGCAACTTTTAACCCTGATCATTCATAATGGTCCAATGGACTCTATCACAGGCATTTTGCTAAGAATGTACTTGACAAAGTCTTTATTTCGTGTTTTTGCTTCCAGTAGCAAGTTTTTTCTCAAAGTCCCGCTGTGCCCTGACTTATCATATGCTTTGCATTGTAACTTGACAGTGATTGTGCTGGTTCCAGTTTTCATCATTTGGATCTTTTCCATTTTCTGCAGGTTGCTCTTTTGGCAGCAACAGCCTCTCTGACCTCACCTTTAAACCATGCTGGCAGGTTTTTGGTATTTTCTTCCACTTTTCTTAAGGCATGGAATACAGCTGGTCTGGGCTTCGAGGATAGTATTATTAAATAAAACCCAAGCATCCAGAAAGTCATAAACCTTTGGAAACGCTCATTTTATTTTTTTCCGAAACTATATGTCCCTCATTCTAATCATAGTCACCCTTTTGAAAGTTAAAGGTAGTACTGTGGAGTTCCTTTACTATCTGTTCCTCCACATGATTAAATTCAAACATGATCATACTATGATCACTATTGCCAAGTGGTCCCAACACCCTTATTCTTGCACCAGATTCTGGTCGTTCACACCTAAGGCACAGTAGGTCCCTCCAGTATGGCTTCCACCTCTGGTTCGGTTCATGAACAGCTGCTCCAAGTAGCAGTCATTCATTTCATCCTAGAAACTTTATCTCTTTAGCCTTGTCCTGCTGTGACCACTGTCACAGTCGATAACGGGGTAATTGAAATCACACCCATTATTACTATTCTGTTGTGGCTTTTGTTAGCTTCCTTGATTTCCTTTGAGCATTGTCATCATCCAGGTTTGTTTCATTCTGGCCCAGGTGGTCGATAGTATTAATCCGCACTGCCATCAACCTTCCCCTTCCATAAATGGAATTTCAATCCATAGAGATTCTGAACAGCATATTTTGTTCCCTGCAAAACTTTAATCCTTTCTGACTCAATGCCCTCTCTAACATAGGAGCGCAACCCCTCCACCAATTTGTTTCAGCTTCTATCATTACGATCAGTAGTTTGTATTCCCAGGTATCACAGGTGTTCCCACTGGTTATCCTCCTTTCCACCAGTCTCTGGAGAGTGCAACACCATATCTAACCTCTCATTTAATGCTATACTATTTCTAATTCTCCGCATCTTATTGTTTAGACTTCTGCATTGGCAATACAAGCATTTTAGAGACTGTATTTTATTAATATTAATCTGGCTTATTGGTAGGACATGGGTAATGGGGAATCTTATGCTCTGTACTGCTCCTTACTCAAGGGCATTTGGGCTACTATACTACCTTATTGGAACCTCACTTGTGGCTTTTGGTAGTAATCCCTTCAAGGATACCTTTGTCCTGAAACCGTTGCGATCCTGGGGGACTGTCGGCTTTCCCCTATTTTCTAGTTTAAATATGGGCTTCTATCTCAGGGTGCGGGGGGGTGCGTTTTTTAAAGGTTTAATGCCAGCAGTCTGGTCGCATCCTGATTTAAGGTGAACGCCCATTCCCTTCGGAAGAGCCCCCCCTTTCCCCAGAATGTTCCCCAGTTCCTAGCAAATCCAAAACCCAATCCTTGCACCCATGGTCTCATCCACGAACGCATTGAGATTTATCCGGAGCTCTGCCGGTCTTTTGTGGGTCCCTGCACGTTGGAACGGGAAGCATTTCGGAGAACGCTATCCTGGAAGTTCTGGATTTCAACTTCCTACCTAAAAGCTTAAATTTAGCCTCCAGAACTTCCCTACCACATTTTCCTATGTCATTGGTACCAACATGTACCAAGACAGCAGACTCCCCCCCAGCACTATCTATGATCCTATCTAGGCGGTGCGTGAGATCTGATACCTTCGCACCAGGCAGGCATGTTACCAGGCGATCCTCACGTCCACCAGCCACCCAGCTATCTACATTCCTAATGATTGAATCACCAACTATAACAGCTGTCCTGACCCTCCCCTCATGGGGACATGGCCCTGGAGAAACGTCCTCGGTGCGAGAGGGTTTTACATCACCTGGAGGACAGGTCCTAGTTACAGGATCACTTCCTGCCACACCAGGGTGATGCTCTCCTGTCACGTGACCTCTCTCCTCCATGGCACAGGGATGCTGCCAGACTGGAGGTGGGACTTCAGGACTATATCCCTGTAGGTCCTCGTCCATGTACTTCTCTGTCTTTCTTATGTCTTCCAGGTCTGCTACTCTAGCCTCTAGAGAACGGACTCGTTCCCTGAGAGCAAAGAGCTCCCTGCACTTAGTGCATATGTAGGACCTCTCACCAACTGGGAGATTAATCATACATGTGACACTCGATGCAAAAGACTGGAGAACCCCCATCTCGTTGCTGGACCTCTGACTGCATCTTAGTTTAAAGCTTGTGTTTAGGTCTTTTAAATCGGTATATAAATAAGGATTGGTGTAGATGCTTATACTAATAAAAGTGTATCTAATACCCCTAATACACCCTGTGTACCTGAAGCTAATTAATCACAGGTCCTTCTGTGTATGACTGATTTGGATTAAGAGCTGCACCTGAGAGCAGCCCCTTTCCTCTAGATGTCCAAGTACCTAAAAAACTACAAATTCCCCAGGGGTGGGTGGGTGGGGGCTTGGGAGGCAGGGGGGGGAGATAAGACCTATGAAAGAGGGCAGTTACAAGGTACCCTGTCCTGAACCCTCAGCAGGGGGATGGGGGTACCACACAAAGCCCAGTTGAGAGAGGCAAGGTAAGTACAGCTGAGAAGGCTGAAACTTGCACACCACTAAGACAAACACTAAATAATTAAACAAACAACAGTTAGACAAAACAGTAAATAATTAAATAAACAGCTAGAACTCACAGTAAGATGTCCCAGGAGGCAAAAATCCACTCACTAGCAGAGCTCTGTAAAAGTTCAGCCTTTCTCTGATCAGAGAAAAGCAAACTAAAACAGCCTATGCACACGTGGAGAAAACAGGAACAAGGTTACAGGATACCTCAGGGGGAGGGGGTCAGGGGGAGGAGTCACTCAGGCAGGCAAGGACAGGAAAAAGCTTAACAGCAGGCTCTGGGGAGAGAGATTTTTATGGGTCCTGTATATATGGGGCCCAATCACTGAGTCAACTGCATGATGGCTGTGCTCACATCCCAGTTATGGGTGCACAGAGTCTCCCTGGTAGCATGCACCATTGACCGTCAAGCGGCCTGAAAGCAGTTAACATGTGTCTGGCTGGAACACCTTGCAGGGTCAGTAGCTGGGCACACACTGTGCCCTCTGCTGAAAAATGTCAGATGGTGTTGGTTGAGCTGTGTGGCTCTGGCTCTACTGTCTGTCTGCCTGATCTAGACATGTGGATATGTTCAAAATTGGCAGAGAGTGACCTGTAGGTTCTGTGTACGACAGGCGGAATGAGGTTGCTGGCAACTGCTAGCACCGTAGTTGGGCTACAGAATGTGCATATCGTAATATTGTGCAAACTGTGTTTGACAGGGGAAGTTCAAGTGGTCAGACACAAAATAGCCAATGCGGCCAGAAATCTCCCTTACCCCCACAACCCCTTCACATATATCAGGGCACCACAAAGGATATGCACCCTTGGGTGAGCATTGTAGCCCACAAGGCCCAGATGGGTCAGGGAAATAACAGATGCTTGAAGTAGGACTGTATGTGTGTCTGATGTGTCAACCTATCAGACATCATCTGACAAGCTGATCTGATGTTCCTGGCCCCTCCCAGCCAGGACAGGTGCTGTGTGTCTCACCTCACACTCAGGGTGAGTGCAAGCCACACACACTGTGGAGGTTCTGTACCCACTCTGTACCTGCAACACAGAAGGTCCGTGCCCAAAATATTCCCAGGTGCTGTGTGGTTGCACACCCTATCGTAGGACCATTAGTAGACTGCTGCTGTGCATGTGCAGTGCATCATGGGTGTGAGTGGATTGGCCCCACCCTGTTAACTGCAGCACAAAGTCTGCCATAAGGTTATATTGCAGACAGCCAGATAACTCATCGCAGCCCCAGAGCTGTAGTCCAGTGGTGACTGCAATGCCTCAGAAGCAAAAGGTTGTTGGTTCAAATCCAAAGTGTGGTTGTACAAGGAAAGTATTTTATATATCCTGACATTGGCCCACAGACTCCACCAGTCAGCAGCAGTGCGGGTAAACGTTCAGAAAAACAACATACATTGAACAAGGCAGTGTCACATTAGGCAAATGTTTTTCCAAGGTCCATGGGGGCTGTCAGGCTTGGAACGTGGGTAATGTCCTCTAGTACTGGCAACTTAAACACCATCACAGTGCATTAACCCAGGTACACCCTATAAGGTGGTCTGTGGAGCACCTGCTGCTGACAGGCACTGTGAGGATCTCCAAACAACCACCAGTAGCCCACAGTCATGGACTTGTCATTGGCTGCACTCACCAATAAACCCACTGTTTATGGAAGTATGCAACCTCTGGCTTCCCATGCAGCAAGGTTAGGTGTGGGCCACAGCTAGATTGCTAACAGATGCCTGGCTGGCCAAAGAGGCATCATGCAGACTGTGTGTTTGTTGTTACCAGGGTTGTGTTGCCCCATCAGTGAGAATGGTGTATGACACATGATGTATGCAGCAGGTGAGTGTCTTGCCACCAGCAGCACCTCTGTAATGCAGAAAGGGCTCTGGGCCAAGTAATAATGTTGCAAAGTATGAAAATATATGCCGTGCACAGCATAGATGTACATGGAAAGCACCATGCCCAATGTTGTAACAAAGTATGATAATGTGAGCTGCCTGAGACAGGCACTCCAGAGCACAAAAGGAAGATGTAACCCATGATGCCAGGTTAAGCAGCCAATGTATCCACCATTGCGCTATATCTCAGCCCCCAGGACTGTATGCCAGCAGATATACCAAAGTTTAATGTGGATTGTGGTGACATGCTGACCACATTGCCCCCTAATGTCTAACACGCAACCTACTTTTCGTGTGTAATGCACATATATGAACCCCCTCAAAACACCTATGGCAACCACCACATCATTGCTGTCTGTACATGGTGAGTCACCACAGAACATAGCCCACTAACACACATAACCCCATATCACCAGGTTGCTTGACCCCCTGACGCTGATGGTCTGTTTGCACCCATTGCTATCAGTGTCAGAGCACTACCTGCTATGTGACACACATAGCACACCTCATCTGACAATGGCCCCAGGAATCAGTGCATATGTGTCAGAGGTTCAAGACCACACTGTGTGAACAAGTGAAATCCACAATAATTAAAGTCTGTTATAGGGACATGAGAGATACCTTGTAGCTATGTGAGTATGCCAAGAACATGAAACCTATTTCTATTGTTAAATATAAGAAATGTGTATGAATTGCTGCGTGCCGGTAATTTTTGCACTTTTCTGGCGCGCAGCAATGCGGAACGCAAGGGCAAGCAGTGATGAGGGCCGCAGCCATGCAGCGTGCATGTGCGTGTTCCGATACGCGCAAATGCGGGAAGTTGCGTCCTTAGCGTTCGCGCGTCTACACGCCCACAAAACAAAATGGCGACGAGAAGCAGGAAGCCTGCATTCAGCCATCGGGAGCTGTGCCTCCTGGCCTCCCTTATTGGGACAACACAAAAACGGCTTTTCCCAGGGCCCTCCAGAGGAGAAACATGGGGAAGGTGCTGAGGGCCTGGGAGAGGGTGACCAGGCGCTTCAATCGTGAGGCAGACCACCCACGTGAGGTAAGTGAATGGCCACAGGTCACAAAACCATATACACACGACAGGGTTAATGTCAGCTGTCCATGCTGTTGTGTGTAAGTAGTCTAGATAAAGTACGTGTAGCAGGGTAAACCACATGCCATATGCATTGTGTAACACATCTGAGTGGTTGCCCATGTAGCCAATTCCAGATCCATGTGGCCACAGAGGGCATGATGACCCCCTGGCGTCATGACAGCTGCTGGTATTGATGCACTACAGACCACTGTAACACAGCTAGGCCAACCATCTGCCTAAGGAGTGTCTAGAATCACCATGTGCTGATGGCGGTATCTGCATCTTGAGGTAAACACATAGTGGCAACAATCAGGGGTCGTGGAAACCTTCAGCACAAGGGCCCTGACGCACACAGGTGCCCAGGGGTCGTTTACAAATGTGGTATAATACATCCCCCTCCCCTCAGGGGTCCAGAGAGCCACTCAAAGTGTGCCCTGGCAACCTGGAGATATGGATCTGTGTCCTAATGTACTTTGAAACATAACCCATATCTCCAGGAGGTCAGAGAGCCCATCCAAGTGGGTCCTCTATCACCCTGGAGATATGGATCTGTGTCCTAATGTAGTTTGAACCCTCCTCCCCACCTCCAGGAGGTCAGAGAGCCCATCCAAGTGGCTTCTCTATCAGCCTGGAGCTAGGGTTGTGTGTCCTAATGTAGTTTGAACCCTCCTCCCCAACTCCAGGAGGTCAGAGAGCCCATCCAAGTGGCTTCTCTATCAGCCTGGAGCTAGGGTTGTGTGTCCTAATGTAGTTTGAACCCTCCTCCCTAACTCCAGGAGGTCAGAGAGCCCATCCAAGTGGGTCCTCTAGCACCCTGGAGCTATGGATCTGTGTCCTAATGTAGTTTGAACCCTTCTCCCTACCTCCAGGTGTGCAGAGAGCCCATCCAAGTGGGTCCTCTATCACCCTGGAGCTATGGATCTGTGTCCTAATGTAGTTTGAACCCTTCTCCCTACCTCCAGGTGTGCAGAGAGCCCATCCAAGTGGCCACTCCATCACCCTGGAGATATGGATCTGTGTCCTAATGTAGTCTGAACCCTTCTCCCTACCTCCAGGTATGCAGAGAGCCCATCCAAGTGGGTCCTCTATCACCCTGGAGATATGGATCTGTGTCCTAATGTACTTTGAAACATAACCCATATCTCCAGGAGGTCAGAGAGCCCATCCAAGTGGGTCCTCTATCACCCTGGAGATATGGATCTGTGTCCTAATGTAGTTTGAACCCTCCTCCCCACCTCTAGGAGGTCAGAGAGCCCATCCAAGTGGCTTCTCTATCAGCCTGGAGCTAGGGTTGTGTGTCCTAATGTAGTTTGAACCCTCCTCCCTAACTCCAGGAGGTCAGAGAGCCCATCCAAGTGGGTCCTCTAGCACCCTGGAGCTATGGATCTGTGTCCTAATATAGTTTGAACCCTTCTCCCTACCTCCAGGTGTGCAGAGAGCCCATCCAAGTGGGGCCTCTATCACCCTGGAGCTATGGATCTGTGTCCTAATGTAGTTTGAACCCTTCTCCCTACCTCCAGGTGTGCAGAGAGCCCATCCAAGTGGCCACCCCATCACCCTGGAGATATGGATCTGTGTCCTAATGTAGTCTGAACCCATCTCCCTACCTCCAGGTGTGCAGAGAGCCCATCCAAGTGGGTCCTCTATCACCCTGGAGATATGGATCTGTGTCCTAATGTACTTTGAAACATAACCCATATCTCCAGGAGGTCAGAGAGCCCATCCAAGTGGGTCCTCTATCACCCTGGAGATATGGATCTGTGTCCTAATGTAGTTTGAACCCTCCTCCCCACCTCCAGGAGGTCAGAGAGCCCATCCAAGTGGCTTCTCTATCAGCCTGGAGCTAGGGTTTGTGTGTCCTAATGTAGTTTGAACCCTCCTCCCCAACTCCAGGAGGTCAGAGAGCCCATCCAAGTGGCTTCTCTATCAGCCTGGAGCTAGGGTTGTGTGTCCTAATGTAGTTTGAACCCTCCTCCCTAACTCCAGGAGGTCAGAGAGCCCATCCAAGTGGGTCCTCTAGCACCCTGGAGCTATGGATCTGTGTCCTAATGTAGTTTGAACCCTTCTCCCTACCTCCAGGTTTGCAGAGAGCCAATCCAAGTGGGTCCTCTATCACCCTGGAGCTATGGATCTGTGTCCTAATGTAGTTTGAACCCTTCTCCCTACCTCCAGGTGTGGAGAGAGCCCATCCAAGTGGCCACTCCATCACCCTGGAGATATGGATCTGTGTCCTAATGTAGTCTGAACCCTTCTCCCTACCTCCAGGTGTGCAGAGAGCCCATCCAAGTGGGTCCTCTATCACCCTGGAGATATGGATCTGTGTCCTAATGTACTTTGAAACATAACCCATATCTCCAGGAGGTCAGAGAGCCCATCCAAGTGGGTCCTCTATCACCCTGGAGATATGGATCTGTGTCCTAATGTAGTTTGAACCCTCCTCCCCACCTCCAGGAGGTCAGAGAGCCCATCCAAGTGGCTTCTCTATCAGCCTGGAGCTAGGGTTGTGTGTCCTAATGTAGTTTGAACCCTCCTCCCTAACTCCAGGAGGTCAGAGAGCCCATCCAAGTGGGTCCTCTAGCACCCTGGAGCTATGGATCTGTGTCCTAATGTAGTTTGAACCCTTCTCCCTACCTCCAGGTGTGCAGAGAGCCCATCCAAGTGGGTCCTCTATCACCCTGGAGCTATGGATCTGTGTCCTAATGTAGTTTGAACCCTTCTCCCTACCTCCAGGTGTGCAGAGAGCCCATCCAAGTGGCCACTCCATCACCCTGGAGATATGGATCTGTGTCCTAATGTAGTCTGAACCCTTCTCCCTACCTCCAGGTGTGCAGAGAGCCCATCCAAGTGGGTCCTCTATCACCCTGGAGATATGGATCTGTGTCCTAATGTACTGTCAAACATAACCCATATCTCCAGGAGGTCAGAGAGCCAATCCAAGTGGGTCCTCTATCACCCTGGAGATATGGATCTGTGTCCTAATGTAGTTTGAACCCTCCTCCCCACCTCCAGGAGGTCAGAGAGCCCATCCAAGTGGCTTCTCTATCAGCCTGGAGCTAGGGTTTTGTGTCCTAATGTAGTTTGAACCCTCCTCCCTAACTCCAGGAGGTCAGAGAGCCCATCCAAGTGGGTCCTCTAGCACCCTGGAGCTATGGATCTGTGTCCTAATGTAGTTTGAACCCTTCTCCCTACCTCCAGGTGTGCAGAGAGCCCATCCAAGTGGGTCCTCTATCACCCTGGAGATATGGATCTGTGTCCTAATGTAGTTTGAACCCTCCTCCCCACCTCCAGGAGGTCAGAGAGCCCATCCAAGTGGCTTCTCTATCAGCCTGGAGCTAGGGTTGTGTGTCCTAATGTAGTTTGAACCCTCCTCCCCAACTCCAGGAGGTCAGAGAGCCCATCCAAGTGGCTTCTCTATCAGCCTGGAGCTAGGGTTGTGTGTCCTAATGTAGTTTGAACCCTCCTCCCTAACTCCAGGAGGTCAGAGAGCCCATCCAAGTGGGTCCTCTAGCACCCTGGAGCTATGGATCTGTGTCCTAATGTAGTTTGAACCCTTCTCCCTACCTCCAGGTTTGCAGAGAGCCCATCCAAGTGGGTCCTCTATCACCCTGGAGCTATGGATCTGTGTCCTAATGTAGTTTGAACCCTTCTCCCTACCTCCAGGTGTGGAGAGAGCCCATCCAAGTGGCCACTCCATCACCCTGGAGATATGGATCTGTGTCCTAATGTAGTCTGAACCCTTCTCCCTACCTCCAGGTGTGCAGAGAGCCCATCCAAGTGGGTCCTCTATCACCCTGGAGATATGGATCTATTTATTTATTTATTTATTTAACAGTTATTTATATACCGCTCTTTCCCTAGTATCAAGTGCGGTTTACATGGAACAGTATGTTAATTGGTATGTAATATACCAAGTCAGTTTACATAGAACAGATAATTATAATTTACAAGGAATGTTGTAACATTACAGATATAACATATTAGAAGATATATACATTGTTAGTTTAAATCTATAATCATCATGTGAATGAGAGTGTGGTATGGTAAATAGTGTATTAGTGACATTTAATTTGAAAATAGAGTATGTAATAATAATGTATAAATGTTAGCCTGTATCTATTTGAGTATTCTGTTCTGAGGGTGTATTGTAGTGTAATATGAATAAGTGAGTTTTTAATTTTTTTCTGAATTCTTTTATATCAGACAGCAGGCGAATGTTGTCAGGTAGATTGTTCCAAAGAATTGGAGCAGAGTGTGAGAAAGCTCTCTTATTTGTTTGTTTTCTGGCTTTTTGTGAAATCTTTTGGTATTGTTAAGGTATTTAAGTTTCTGCTTCTTTGAGATCGTTTATCGATGTCTATATTAATCAGTGTATTGAGTGCCGATGGTGCAAGATTATTTATAAGTTAAATGTAGTGACAAGAATTTTATATTTGATTCGGGAGTAAATAGGTAGCTAATGAAGTTCAGCCAAATTGGTGTAACAAGTTCAAGTGGGCTTATATTCATAATCATCCTAGCAGCTATGTTCTGAGTTATTTGTATCTTTTTAATATTTTGTTTTGAAATGCCATTAAGTATTGTGTTTGCAAAATCTATCACCCTGGAGATATGGATCTGTGTCCTAATGTACTTTGAAACATAACCCATATCTTCAGGAGGTCAGAGAGCCCATCCAAGTGGGTCCTCTATCACCCTGGAGATATGGATCTGTGTCCTATTGCAGTTGCAAGCCTCCCCCTTACCTCCAGGAGTGCTGAGAGGCCATCCAAGTGGGTTTTCAATCACCCTGGAGATTTGTTTGGATGTGCCAGTGTAGGCTAACACATCCACCAATCCCCAGTTGTCCGCCCAGCCATCACAGTGTGCCACAGTCACCCTGGTGATATGGTGCAGGGTGAGGATGGCTTTAAGTCAATCATCTGTACCTCATGCAGTCCTGACTCATTCACATGGCGTCCAGGGTGTCACCATATTGCAATGCTGTATCTTGCTGATGATGTGCCCTAGGACACCCAAGACCCTGGTGGCTGATAGCTGATTGTAACAGAGGGTATGTTAGTCTGATCTGTCACATAGGGTATAGTGGTCTGGTTGCACCTCACACTCGCTCTATGTGGCACATAGTCCAACACACGCACTGTAGACGTATGGACATGTTATGGTAGATGCAGATACGGATGTGCGTCAACAACATCTATCACACATTAGCCTCGAGATGGATGTCAAAAGCCTTGCGAGAGGGACATGTCCACAGCTATGTATGCAGAATTAGGTTTCTCCTCCCCAAAAGCACCCAGGCACAATGACCCTTTCTGTACATGTACCTCACAGATGCCCCTGGGGGGTTCCAGACACACATCCAGGTTGCACACAACAGCCTATAATCCACACATGTACAGGGGCAGAAAAAGCACATATCCGTGTAATGTGTCATTGCCCGTAGTGTGTGCAGGCACATCTCATATAACCCTCAAGGACACAGGTCAGAGGAACATAACAACACCGGAGAGGCTGGAAGGTGACAGATGCATGTCCACCGTCGCCAGTATGCTGTGTCTAACAGTCGGCAAGGTAGGTCTGATGTAGCTATCAGTAGCCCTATGACATACAGGACACACAACTCATGTGGTGGGTCAGGTAATGACATCCATGGCCATGTAGATATCCACGTGTCATGGACCTGCCCCCTGCCATGGTGAATAGGGCAAACCACCCAATGTCACATGTATGTTAAAACAAACATGTTTGCCGGTAGATCAGGGTGCCATTGCGTTTGGTAGTGCATGACATGTACAGATAATGTGACCACACATGTATCTAAAGTAATACCTACTGGTTTTAAGGCCTCTGCATGGACATGCACATTGGCCAAACAAATGTGGCATGGCAAAGCCATGTCTGTCAAGGGTGCCAAAGGGAAACATCCCCATGCGCTCAGGGAGACACGGACATTGCACATAGGTGTCACTGCACACATGTCCACACCCACATTGAGGCATGTATGTGGCACTGGGGACAGATAATCACCTGGAAAAAGCATGAATGCCGTGACCCATATCTGTCTGAGATGCAGTGTGGAAGACAGCATGCGACTGCTCCCCACCATCCACTATAAAAGCATATGGGAGTACCCCACAGCTCATGTGGCCTGCCCTGATGCAAACCCCAATTGCTTCTCCCCAGTGCATAATGTCACGCAAAAATGTCATCTCTGTGTCCGTCTAAGTGCAATACACCTGCATGTTAAAGCAACCCCTGTGTGTGTCTCTGCTGAGGTCCCCACTAACGGCGACACTGGTGTATCTGATACCCCAGCACTAGTAGCTGTGTGGACATGATCCACAGACAATACCAGGGGAACAGTGAGAATGACACTATTACGTTGCTCCACTATGTATGCATAGGGCCAAACCATGCCATCAGCATGGAGAACACACCATGTGCCGGAGGACATGAGCCAGGAGTGCCAATCACTCTCTGGTCACTGTCAGCCATGCCTAGTGTGCTGAATGCCAAGGGCCTACATGTGACCTGTCACCATGAGTGACCAGTGGGATGGCATCCAGGGGTGGTGTCTGACCGAGCCGCCCAGCCATGCGCACCACCCCCCCCCACCCCACAATGTGGCTGTGTTGGTAGCCATTTCCCCTGTGGAGCGCCATGTGTCCTGTGCATCACATCTAGACCAACATAATGTGGCATGATCACAGAGGGCCACAAACCCCACAACATCGGGATGCCCTGGCAGTGGCACTGACAAATGCAGTCTGTCACAACAGCTCTGGTGTGACCACCAGGCCCAACAAAGTGAGTCAGTAACCACAATACCAGTGGGGAGTTGGGACATGCGTCATAACACCACGTGCTGTGCATTGGGGCATGGGATGTGTCCATGACAACTGCAACGGCATAGCAGGTGTCACTAGCACACACATTGATGTGCCAAAGATGCGGGCCTGCAGCCATCCCTAATACACCAGGGCACCGGACAACACCCCAGGCCACACTTATTGTGTCATTGGCACACACAATGTTTTGGCGCACAGCATGGGCATATGGACCATCAATGCAGATGTTTATTGTGTGGGACACATTGGTTTCACGTAACCTCTGGCACTACGCACATGTGTCCCCAAACCGCACCCTCACAAAAACCACAGGGACAATATATGTCCAATCCACCTAGGTGCCTAGTGAATGGGACAGCTCAGAGTAGAGTAATGTAATTTGCAAGAGGGTGCCTGCATGTCCAAAAAGGAAAATAGTCTCACCCTAAGATCAGACCCACTGGGGGCTGCCCTGGCCTGTGGCCATGCTCCACTCAGTTGCAGTCAGAAATGAGGTACAACACAGGGGACATGAGGCTGACAACCATCAATATCCACATACGCCAAGGGAGGGTGTCACCCTGGCTGGACATCAAGACATACAGGATAACACCCTGAACAGGAGGGGATATACCCCCCAAACCCTACCCACATGGCACATATTGAGATAATAACTATGCAGCGTTAAATGTTTCCTGTGGTGCCAAATTGAAAGCCCCCTGTGCACCCCATTGTGGTGTAGGCGGTTATGCTCACAACACAATGTCACAGATTGCATGTCGTCAGACACTCTGTTAGTGGCGTATGAACAGTGCTGCCTTGGCTGCCGTGTGTGCCATGGATCCCTGCTCTCACACAATGTTGCAGGGGACGGCGTGGATGGCGTCTGACGAACATGTAGAGCACCTAGATGTGGCCCTCCCATATGACATGGGGGAGGTATGGGTAGCGCCTGTCAGTAATGCATGTTTCGAGGGCAAATGATGGCAACAGGGTATCATTGGGCTTGTGTGGACACATAGGGTGAGTCCCTGCTCTTGACATTGTGGCATATGCCACCAAAAGTGACATGTCTGTCACACGATAATGTCTGATACACCCACTGTATGTGTGTCTAACTGTCATGGACAAAGTGACAGCAAGGATCCATGAGGTGGATGCTGACAGGTCTGTCCTGGACAGGGGGGCCAAACAGTACTACCCAGCAAATGGAAGGCCAACAATGACTACACACTGTGCAGCACAAACTTAGCCCAGCAGTCATATGGCCATCATGGCCCACACCCAGCTCTACCTGTGAGAAATGTACATGTTCCACACTAGAACACATCTGGAAAACACCCAGCCGTAGCTTGTACAGTAGTAATAGCAACCAGAGGACATCCCAGCACCTGGTCAGGTACATCCCCACCCCCCTTCAAACCACTGAAACAGATATGGGACAGCTCATGATCCCCATGTCCCCGCATGCATGTGTGTTGCGACACACCATAGGAGCCTGGACACTGTCAATCATGGGAGGTGGCCCATGCAAAAGACCCAAACACACCCACCCTGCACAACACAACGTGAGGACAAACCCCAGAATATAACCCCAGCATGCCTTGTGGGAGATTTGCAAACTAGCTTACAAGGGGTACAAGTGGGGGCACCGCAACAGGCGGGTTGTGTATTACACAGCCCCAATATGCACCTAACTGAGACTACATGAGGGCACAGACACATAGGGATGCGATGTGTCATGATGATGCTGTGAAACACCAAGTACACACATGGCCGTCCCTGGGCAACACCCATAGGGGGTGACCCAGAAGCCTACTGTGTAGGTGAGCTGCCCCACAGGGACACACACTGTGGGAATCAGACAGTGGCAATGGCTCAGAGTTGGTCACCTCCATCGGTCACCATGTCCTGCCTGTTCCAGGAAACATCAGACACACACACCTTTGACAGCTGCTGTCATTGCACAGCAGGGACATGACCTGCAATGCACACCATGTCCCCTAGGTGATCTATTCCCCCCCTCATCCCCTCTGTCTCTGTGACATCCCACCTATGGCCACTCGTCTCCACCCATGTCTCTCACTGTCACTCCCACCAGTCCACCGTTGTGGTGTGGTGTTCTGGGGATATGGGTGAGGAGCAGCATGCAGTCACCATGTGATGCTGTTGTGTGCTGCCCTACATGACAGTGCAGGTGGATGTACGCTATGCTCATGTCATAACCGCTGTGACACCTATGTGCTAACCTATTCGCACATATGGGAGGGACTGACTGCTGGAGGTGCGTTACTATGCTCTACATGCCACAAACAGCAGGGGTGTGGGAGAAGCATGATGCGGGCGAGACAAGGCAAAGTATGTTTACCCATAGCCCCAGTGACAGGTGGTATGTGTTGACACCAGACAACGTTTGCATATCCACAGGTGGAGGACCTGAGGAAGAAGGGGCGCGAACTTCGCCAGTACCACCCCAAGTTCCTGGCACGTGCCTGCAGGGAGCGGGAGCACCGCCACGATGGTGAGTATTGGAAGGGCAAAATCACAGGTTCAGGTGGGCCATAGGGCCACCAGCCTGTCTCTCGCCTGTATCTGCACATTCGGTATGTGTCACACATGGACGTGCCCTGATGTATGTCATCCTTCACAGACAGTGATGCCAGCGACGCCTCCCCACACACCTCTGCGTACTGTTTACGCAGGCCCACCACCCGGCGCACAACAGAGGAGGAGGAGGAGGAGGAGGATGACCAGGCCAGAGGGATGTGTCAGCAGCAGGAGCAGCAAGATGCAGGCCCTGAGAGGGCAGATGTGGTGGTGGTGTCCTCCTCCAGTGATGTGGGGGAGTATGAGGCGGATGGCAGCAGCCACACCCCTAACCAGGGGCAGCACCAAGATGGGACAATGTGGGGTGCAGGGGAGAGGGGCAACGGGGGCAGGGGCATGGGCAGGGAGGGGGGAGTTGGGGTGATTGTCTGGGCAGGGAGGGTGGGGGGTGGGTATGGAGGGAGCAGGGAGGGGTTGGAGGTGGGTGGGGGGGAACACAGCCCAGCAGAGGGCCACCGGGGCACCAGTCCGGCACTGCAGGCGTCTGCACGGCATGGACGTGAGCACGATCGTGCGGCATCCAGGGCCACTGGCACACCTCATGCTAATGCCAGCACACAGACCACAGCCAATGTGTGTCTGTGTGCTGGCAGGTGTATCCATGATGTGTTTGTGGCCCTGGATGACGTACGACGCGACATCCGTGTCGTGTACCACACCCTGCAGTGTCTGACTGGGGCTGTTCGGCTGGTGGCCACTGATGTGGTGCATCTGGCATCCCGATGGCCACCTGCCGAAGAGCGTGACAGGTACCATGGCTGGCACCTGTGATGCCCCTGTGTGCCCTCTGCTGCGCTGTGTTTCCCCCGCCCCCACGTTATGCACCTGTTAATGTTGGGCATGTTGCCCATTGTGTGTTTTATTGGTTGTCAATAAAAATGTTATGACCCTGCCTCACTGGTCACGTGTTTACCTCACACACACAACATGTACGCAAGCATGGGACAGGTCCATACACGTGGTTGGACATGTAACGTAGCCATGGCCATCATAATGTTACCAGCACCACATGTGTAGCTGTGGGATAAACATGTGTGCATAGAAATGGGACATGGGTAGCCACAGGTTATGCTGATGTTAATATCTCCCACCTAAACAGTCATGTCACAGGGATGTGTCTGTCACAACACCAATTGCTGGTGCAGAGCAGCATCGTACAGACACCTGACACCCATGTGTGCCTCTGACACATGTGTGCCATGGAGGGGCGGGACACGCATGACATCCCTGCCAAGGACAGGGCCAATGGGCACATAGCCTCCCCCAATGTGCACAGTATAAGGGCGTGGGAACGGGGAATGCCCAAGATAGTGTTGCTGTAACCCTGGAGCTGGCCAACATGTGCTATTGGGCCTATGTGTACATCGGTGTATTGCAGCCAAGGGGCAATGAACAAATCGTATGCATTTACGGAATGCCAGGCAATGGCATGTGTGCAGTAATACATGACAGTATGAACACCCCGGCAACAACGGTCCGGGTCTCAACTCTTCTGGCCACGGTCAAGGCATGCATGTGCACACAACCTATGGTATAAAAGGGAAACACATTGGACTGAGATGTAGTAGGTATGCAATGTCACCGTAATATGTAATGCGCTATTGATGACGGCGTGGCCTCCCACGTCTGCCACGCCGCAAGACATGTCCCCCTGCAGCTGGCCACACCCGGTCATCCTGTGGCGGGGGTGGTGGTGGTGGTGGCGGTGTTGGCGGCAGGGGCGGTGGTGCCATCCTTTTCAGGGCAGCTTGGATGCAGTCCATGGCCACACGCATCCTCCCCAATGGCATTTCTTGGATGTCGTGGCGCAGATGCCCCACCTCCTGTATGAGGCGTTCACTTGTGTGCCGTATAGCTGCAAGTTCCTGACGAATGCCTGTGTGGGGAAGAGATGGTGGTCAGTGAGATACCTGTGGAGGGTACCATTGTCATGCACAACTACGCAACACATCTCACACAAATTCCCTTTGCATGGTACAAACTGTACTAATGAAATACATATTGTGCTGTAAGGAAACATTACAAAAAGGTGTAGGCCATGGCCACACACAGGACATGCACCATGTACGTGATGTGAGGCACAGACACAGGGATATACCGTCTGCGCAAAAACAATAACATCCATCAGATGTATCGGTACTATCAGAGACAGACAGCAAATAAGTGTCCATGGTGTGGGTGGCTGGAGGGTGTGGGAGTGACTGCAACAACACCAGGGGATACACAATGAGTGAGAGATATGGGATGCATACAGGCAGACAATGTTGGGGTAGAGCAGACGGGCACACACACCATAGCCATGTGACCAGTGCAGTGCTCATGACAATGAGCGATGGGGTGTGAACAGCAGTTCCCAGAACATCCCCAGGGCTGAACCACAACTCCCACATGTGGCTGACAGCTAAGGTTATCTCACACCACCCACCCCTCCCGGGGGTGACCCCAGTGGGCAGATAACAGTGCATGTACACCTTGGGGCCCATGTTGCGTGCTGTCAAGGGCCATGGTGATGTTGTTATACTGCAGCACAGGGTCCCAGACGCCAGACGTACATGTACAGGGGTATGCTAGGCATGCAAATGCTAGTGGCAGGCCTCAGATGGGAGTGTTGAGCCCCAGATATAGGGGGGTGGGGCATCCCTGATTGTGCCTGGCAGCAGGCATGGCAGGAGTGAGGTGTGCATCGGGTCACAACACATCATGTGCCCTATTGACATGTGGTGTTCCACGGTGCAATATTAGCAGCCATGCAAATGTACACATCAGTGTTGCATATTGTATTGCTCCGGGTGGCACACAGCCCTGGGTAGGGAAGGGGACAAAGGGTGTACCTGTACATGGGGGATGGCTCACCTAAGCATAGATCCCAAAGGGAACATAGATCACAAACACACACATCCAATGCTAGCCTACAGGCACACCCAGTCGCCACTAACACGGTAGGGTGAGAGAAGGTGTACGCAGTGAGGGCGGTGACATGGCAGACATTTAAACAGTGTCATTCTGCAGGTGAGGGTAGCCCAGGGCATACACCAACCACGAGACAATGTATTGTGGAGGCAAGAGCCAGGTGAGCACAATGAGACAGGTTAAGCAACGTAGTCCAGTAGTGGAAACAGCAATGCAGGGCTAAGACATCTTGGTATCCCAAACGGGATAACCGAACCTACAAGGCAAGTAGCAGGGTCAGAGGGGAGAATGCAACCTGTGATGATCCCAACTACTACAGCTGTCACTTGGAGACCAACCGTACAAACCACGGGCAAGGGCCCAAACATTTCCCATGGCCTAGGAATGGAATGACGTCAGGAAGCACGTTACAACACACGTCACCTATGTATGATCCCTCAGGGGGAAGAGGGCAGGTGTCTGTGACACAGTTCCAAAGGGAGGAGGAGATCCCTAGTGGGCGAATTAGCAGTTTGCTCTCATCAAGCCCCAGGCCAGATGTTCCTGGATGTATACCACCCCCTGGGTCGCACAGCACAGAGGGGGAGCTAGCAGTTGCATTTGGCACATGAACATCAGTATCTCCTGGTCATGTCAGGGAATGTGCCTTTGCCAGGAGCAATGTATATCATCTGTAGTGGGTGTGGTGGGTCAAATTGTAGAATGTGTCTCTGCCTTCTATAGGCCATTGTGGACGCCAGGGGAAGGTGAGCACAACCTCACCTGTCCATACAGCCATTGGTCACATGCTGGACCTGTATGAGACTGCTGTTCACCTTCCTGACTACCATGCCGCATGGCATCACAAGCTCTTCCCCAGCGGATGAGCGCAACTGTACATACATGCTTGACTGGGCATGTTACAGTGAGTGTGAACTACTTTGTTCAGGTGAACTGACTGGAACTGCAATGTCACGAGGGTGAGGAATAGGCTGCTGCTGTAGCAGTTTTCCGTTTCCTTTGGGAGATGTGTGTTTGGGATGTTGGATCTTTTGTCTGTTTGGGGTTAGGGGAACCTATACCGGGTCTGCCTGTATACCTGGTGACCCCAAAACACAACTTATGCTCATCACATGTTACCTGTGTGATGCCATACAGTTTGGACTGCATTTAGTGTCCCCCACAACCACATCACCTGATGGCCGCATCCACAATGCTGATGCAAGGACACGTAATATGGCCCACCGCCCCTTATGGCCGGCCGCCTCAGACGGCTGTGCTGCAGGAATATGCATGTGCAGGACAGCGTCACCACTCTGTCTGTATGTCACACAGCCAACCCTAGTTGTGGGCATGCACGTGACCGCAGGGTAGTGTTTCCACCCCAACCAGGGTAGAGGTACATCTGATCGTGTCTAGTGTGGACATAGTGATCTCTGTGTGTATGAGGCACTGTGAACGATAATGTCGTATATGATGCTGTGTGGACACCTGTTGATAAAGGCTATGTTGGATGGGGCCATTATGACGTTGCCTATCAAACATAGGTTAGGCCTTTGTATGTGAACCGTGATTCCCGCTGCCCCAGGGGACAGTTGCCACAATGTAGCAATGCCACATGGGTGTGCTACAGCCATGAGGCTTACATTGACCTGTTATATGTCCTTCATTTGGTGTTCCCCCACACAATGAGGCACCAGACGCATCAGTACTGTGACATCTGCATCTGTAGGTGTTAACACTCTCTGGGCTGTCAGGCTGTGTGTAACATTGTCATTAGGCAACAAAGGCACAAACATTATGTATCGCAAATGTGTACTGTGTAATGTGGACACGCATATCACAGCTGTAGAGGGTATGCTGTCACATACACCACAGACACACCCCTGAGATGGATTTGAGGTGTGTGTGTTGTGGCTGTGACGGCCACGCCCCTCCACATCTCCCTCTCAGCTGTGCACATGTGTGTGGGCAAACACACTGCACAGTAAACATAGGGGATGTATAACCGGAGACAGAGTAATAGCTCAGTGGTACTGCTACGACACACCAATTGTGTGTCCTGATATATAGTTTGCTGTGCATGTGTGGCTCACACTTTGATTCCACTGCCAGCACTGTGTTGCACATACTGCACGCTGACGTGTCTCACAATGATAGCTTCTGTAACACCACGTGTCTGTGTGTGGCTTTTTTAATATTGACAGTCCCGCCACAGGGTGCACACCTGATAGCCTATGTACACACAGCATAGTGATGGGTCATGGTAAGATTGTTCATTACCCACCTTTATTGTCGCATTGTGATGCAGCACCACGGGCCCGCAGCTCAGCTAGTAGCACATCCTCCCCTGTTTCGTTGCGGCCTGGTGCTGCTGCAGCAGCTCCTGCTGCAGACAACATTGGTGGTGTGGGGCTTCGTGGAGGCCCCATGTGACCCTCACGGGGACCTGGGCTCTCCCCCTGGGGAAGAAACCCCACATCGGCTACAGTATCAGGGCCCTCTGTTTCAGCTGCCTGCCACACCTCCTCTTCCCCCTCCTCCTGCTCCAGCTCCTCCTCCTCCTCCTCGTCCTCCTCCTGCTCCGCATGTGTCGGCAATGTACCGTAGTCACCTGTATTGTGTGCAAACACAGATAAAAACAGATGTGTCAGCTGTACAGCAACATCTATGTGTGTGATCCATACCACACATATGTGATATTCTGGGGACTCTGAATGTGTGCTGCATACAGGGCCCCCACATACCCACATACCTATCGCCCAACACCATGTACCTGTGTCAGGGAAACTGGTCTGGGAGTCAGCCGTGCACGGCCTGTGTGGCCTCCATGTTTGACTATATCCTCATATGTGCATTTATCCAGCAGTCCATCCCACACCCCATGTGGCTAACGTATGTGCAGACAGGGCTACACAGCACCAACAGGTACACCATCCATGATAGTTTTGGTGTGAGTGTGCATGCCATTGCACACGGCAGATTCCCATGGGACATACTGTCTCCCCAGTGCTACATGTGTTTGCCACGAAGCTACAATGTAGGGAGCTACCACTGCAGAGTATCTGGGGACAATTGACAGGCACATGTAGCAGTGTGCGTAGAGTATGTCAGATACAAAGGAAACAGTCACAGACAAATGCACAATGACAGATGAGGTGACATAGGGCAGTGATGGTAGAGTTGGTTAGGGGCTGCTACACCATGACATGTCTGGAACTGTTTCAGACACTGCTGGGATGTGTAACACATGTTGTATGTGTCCCTGTATCCTAAATGGGGGCCATGGGTAAACACGCCAATACAGGACTAGCTGCAGCTGAGAGGGTCCACAACATATCTCAGTGCGGACATATGTCATCATCACAGCACAGGTCATGTGTTGCTGCAGCCACAGGGTCAGGGGAAGGGTGACACATCTGCCCTTCGGTTGTGTGCATACGTGTATTGACACACCTGGCCAAAACTTTTCCCAAAACATGTGTCAGGGAATATCTATGCCCGCACTGCTGTACTGGCTGCCTGCTGTGCTGGCAGGTGTGGATACTAGGCTACCCATGACGCACCACCACCCATACTCTGTGCTGTCCCTGTCCCCCACAACAGTCACATGTCACCACATTTGACTGACCGTGTACATGTGTGACTGTGAGGTAGGGGAGGGTGATAGCACAGGCACAGATTGCACGTGATTGGGTATGTGCATTACCTCTACACATGCCACAGATACATGACCCACATGATGCATAGTCCTGTGGAAACTACCCTCTCCGACGTTGATTGGGATGTGTGTGATGGATGTTCTGTACCTGAAACCTTGGGGGTGGGGGTGCACCATCAGGGTACAGTCATTGGCCATGCGGCTGACAGCAAATCATAGCCTATGTAGGATGCGTGACATCTGTGTATCACACAGCTATATATTTGTCCCTCTGGGTATTGCATCTCGTGGTGTTTTTGTGGTGTGACATGGGGGGGGGGGGAATTGTGACGTGATTGCACACACAAATACCGTGTGGACAAATGGCGTCCAGGTGTAAGGTTCTGTTCATGCAGGTGCATGCATGCTTTTCTATAGTTACAACACGGAACACATGTCCAATCAGCTGACACGCCTCACCTTGGGAGAGGGGGATGGCTGGGACACTGATGGACCACAGCACATCAGGGGGCAGACTGCCCAATGCAGGGGCAGCTTGCGAAACACGGAGAGCCAGAGAGACAGAGGGTGAGTGGCAGGGAGGCAGGGGAGCAGAAAACGGGGATGTGAAACAACGTGAAGGCCAGGGACATGCACATTTTGCTGTAACATGTGGCTTCTTAGGGCAAGCACTGGCCAGCAGCATTCATAGGGCACTGTACTCGCAAACACACCAGCATTTTTCCAGGGTGATTCTGTGACTGACAGGACCATCCGGAACAACGTGAGGTGTGTGCACTGAGAGACACAAGAATGATGCCTGGGCCTCTGGGGGGAACAGCTGACCCATGGGGAGGTGGGCAGAGTGGCCACAGATATGCGTGGACTCCCCACAGCAAGGTACATGGTGTCCCTCATCCCAGTGACAGTTTCAAGTGGCAGCCCGGTTGGCTGACCGCTGTGTTTGACCTAATCACAATCAGCCATTGTGAGGGCAGGTGGCTGCAGGCTGACGTGGGTTGGGACATACCCAGATAATATCAACGGACATCTGGGAGATGTACCATGTACTCTTGTGTGCATGACACAACATATCTATATGGGGGAGATATCATCCAGGGGGAATCTGAGTGTCGTACGTGTGAGGCACGGTTCAGGGACACCCCTCATACAATTGACCTGTGTCATCCACTACTTGCATACACACACAGGTGGGAGAGGGGTACCAACACTGCATGTCATAGATGTTCACACACAGATGACATCATGTCTCATCCAGATCTCACATCTGCTAGCAATAACCTTCCCAAAGGGTAGTGAGACCTACAAACAGTCCAGCTGTACTGATGGCATAGTTACCCTGTAATGAGCTCAGAGATCCCATAGATGCGGGTGCAATACATGGCCAGAGGTTGGTGCGATCATGGGAAACCCCCGGGGTTCAGGGCCGGATTTACGTATACGCCATGTACGCCATGGCGTAGGGCCCACAGCCGGCAGGGGCCCACAAAAAAAGAACCAGTTTTTTTTTTTTAAACTCATTTAAAAAAAAAAACCTGGTGGCTGCCGCCGCGGGGCCCCCTCTGCTGCCGCGGGGGCCCCGTCTACAAGCTGGTCGGGGCGGGTCGGGTCCGGTCGGGTCTCTCTCCCTCCCTCCCTCGCTGCAGGCTGCGAGAGACGCGAAGATAGAGCGTCTCCTCGCGTCTGTGTTAAGCCCGCAGGGGCTGATGGGATTTCCCATCAGCCCCTGCGGGCTTAACACAGACGCGAGGAGACGCTCTCCCTTCGCGTCTCTCGCAGCCTGCAGCCTGCAGCGAGGGAGGGAGAGAGACCGGACTGGACCGGACCCGACCAGCTTGTAGACGGGGCCCCCGCGGCAGCAGAGGGGGCCCCGCGGCGGCAGCCACCAGGTTTTTTTTTTTAATTAAATTTTACTTTAGGCCGGGGGGGGGGGGTAGGACTGGTAATGGGCTATGGGTGGGGGGGGGGTAGGACTGGTAATGGGCTATGGGGGGGGTAGGAAGGGTAAGGGGCTATGGGGGGGTAGGACTGGTAATGGGCTATTGGGGGGGCTGGGGCTGGAAATGGACTGGGGGGGGTAGGGCTGGTAATGGGCTATTGGGGGGCTGGGGCTGGAAATGGGCTGGGCTGGGCTGGGCTGGGGGGGGGTTAAGGCTAGAGGTGGGCTGATGGGGTTAGGACTGGTAATGGACTGTGGGCTGTTGGGGGGGCTTAGAACTGGCAATGGGCTTTGGGGGGGTTAAGACTGGTAATGGGCTGTGGGCTGATGGGGGCTGTGTGGTAATGGGCTATGTGGGGGGATAGGACTGGAAATGGGCTGGGGGGTTAAGACTGGAGGTGGGCTGATGGGGTTAGGACTGGTAATGGGCTGTTGGGGGGGTTAGAACTGGTAATGGGCTTTGGGGGGGATAAGACTGGAAATGGGCTGAGGGCTGATGGGGGCTGTCTGGTAATGGGCTAAGGGGGTGCTAGGACTGGAAATGGGCTGGGGGTTAAAACTGGAGGTGGGCTGATGGGGTTAGGACTGGTAATGGGCTGTTGGGGGGGGTTAGAACTGGTAATGGGCTTTGGGGGGGTTAAGACTGGTAATGGGCTGTGGGCTGATGGGGGTTGTCTGGTAATGGGCTATGGGGGGCTAGGACTGGAAATGGGCTGGGGGGTTAAAGCTGGAGGTGGGATGATGGGGTTAGGACTGGTAATGGGCTGTGGGCTGATGGGGGGGGGTAGGACTGGCAATGGGCTATGGGGGGCTGACTGGAAATGGGTTGATGGGGTTAGGACTGGAAGTGGGCTAATGGGGGGTTAGGACTGGTAATGGGTTATAGGGGGGGCTTAAACTGACAATGGGGTGATGGGGGGTTAAGGACTGAAAATGGGGTGATGGGGGTTAAGGACTGTAAGTGGGGTGATGGGGGGGCTAGGACTGGTATTGGGTTGGGGGGTTGCTAGGACTGGAAATGGGCTGATGGATGGCTAGGACTGGAAATGGGCTGATGCAGGGACTAGAAGGGAATGGATGCTGGGTGAGGCTGGAACTAGAAGGGAGCTGATGTTGGGGGAGGATTAGAATGGGATGGGGCTGGAAGAGTAAAATGGAGAAGGGAAAAATATTTTGTGTGGGAGGGATAAAAAATCTACAATTGGCCGGGTATTGGGAGAGTAAGTGGGGATTGAGGATGGAGGGGTAAAATTTGAGTGGATGAAATAGGAATGAGGAAAGAGCAAAAGGAGAAAGATTAGTATGTTAAAGCAGATGTAGAGAGAGAATGGAAAAAAATCTAGAAGAGAGAAGAAAGGACAAATGGACAGCAGACGATGGAGAGTTAGCAGAAGACACGAAGAAACCAGAAGAAAGTGGCTGGAGCAATTGCAGCTGAAAAAAATGCACAAAAGGTAGAAAAATATCTCTTTATTTTGAATTTATTAATTGGAATATGTCAGCTCTGGTAAATGTGCATCATTAACATCTGTGCTTTGTTTAGTACAAGAGCAAATTAATGTATAGTTTTATTTCTACAGTGTTGTACATTCCAAGTTTGGCTTTTGGGATTCCCAGTTTAATTATTGTCTTCCTATTTCTAAATTGTGATTACTTGTTTGGTGATGGTCTATGTTCTGCATGTGTAACTGAGCTGAGGTGTTCTGTTTATATAATTCCTATTTGACATTGCCACTTGTTCTCTTTCCCCAGTAGGTCATGTATTGTTGTTCTCTGAAATGTATTGGTTTAATATTTGCAGTGTTGCCTTTTGATTGGTAGAGTATGGTGCTTTGTGAGTCCTGGTAGTGCTGTTAGGATACGGCGGGTTTACTATGGGCAGTGTTTGTAGTAGTTCCTAATGTGTCTGGCAGTTGGCACTGGATTATAGTAATGTAGAAATCTTTTAGTCTTTCTTTATCCATACACTCATTAAGAGGCACGTTTACTAAAAGTTAGTATATGGTAACGTTATGCAAATATTTATGCAAATGAGGCCCCTTATGCAAATGAGGTCCGCACCCCCCTTGGGCCGCCCCTGCTGGGGGCCCACAATTTTTGTTGGCGTAGGGCCTCACTCAAGGTAAATCCGGCCCTGCCGGGGTTGATATACCCTTGGCTTCCCAATGGGCAATGATTGTGTTGCAGGACAAAGGGTTTGCAGAACCTGTCTGACTGTCAGAGATTGGTACAGCAAGGCCTGGATGTTCCTCCACTATCCTCATACGTCTGCTGTGTGTGTACCTGCCTGCAGGGCTCCTGACAAAGGACACATGACGCTGCTGGGTACCTGGGTTACAGTACAGGTACATTATAGTCTGTTCCCCATGTTTACAATACTCTATACAAAACAAACACATGACGGATTGTTAAATACAATTTGGAGGGACATTTCTGTATACTGCATTTGTGGTGACCATTTCCCTTTGCCCCTACCCTGGCCAATATATATTCCATGACAACTGTCCCATGACCCCATGCGGTGGGAGACATTAATCACCATCTACATATGATTACTCGGACCGCCTTATCGTTCCACCTTCAGGGATATAACCCAAAACACAGTGCGCAACACATCTCAGAGCCTCATGGTTCCGGAGATAGTGGTGGCACTGTGTCTATGTGTTGGACACCATAGGGTATGATGGGGTGTGCACACAGCCTCAGACACCAGGCTAAGGACATTCTTGGACTGGGGAGATAATTATGTGTGTGCATCTGCAAATGTCAGCTGTGTACACATTGGTCATATCAGGGAGGTTATGAGATGTGATGGATATGCGTGACATACATACCTGCATGTGGTTCTGCAGTATCCAGCAGCGCAGGCAGCCCATAGGTGTACACCGGACCCAGGCATTCGGCCAGCTGTTGCTCGAGGGCCATCAGCATGGCTGGTAGGGGGCCCCCCCTCCTGTACCCCTAGCATGTTGTTCTTTGGCACAGAGGTGCTGCCGTACACCTCTTTTGATGTCTGAAAATCTTTTTTTCAGGCTATTGATATCCTGTAGGGGGCCCCCTGCCTTGGCGACCCCTTGCTGGACCTCCTCCCACACCGCCTGATGCCCTGCTGTGCCTGTCCGTGTGCTCTGTCGGCCAAACAGAACCTCGTAGTTTTCAAGGACCAGGGAGAGGAGGTTGTGGTTCTCAGCGTCTGTGAACCTTATTGCCCTCCTCCTGAGGGCCTCAGACACAGGGACACGCTTCCTCTTCCCAGTGTGCCTGCTGGGAGCGGGCTGGGCAGGTACTGATGGCCCTGGCGCTGCCCCCACCTCCACAGGTCCCTCAGTCCCCGCAGGCCCTGCCACCAGTGGTACTGGCGGCACCACCTCACCTGCATGGAAACCGGGCTCAGCCTCCCCCACCCTCAGCCTCCCTCTGACCCTCTCTCTGTCCCTCTCTGTCTCTGTCCCTTCCTGCCTATCCCTATTCCTCTCTCTACCACTCTCTGTCCCTCCCTCCCTCTCCCTATCCCTCTCTCTACCCCTCTGTGTCTCCCTCTCGCTCCCCCTCCCCCTCTGGCTCCGACTCTGTCTCTCCATCGCCCTCCTCTCTGCTCCCCACTCACCTCCCCACTCGTCTCCCCACCGCACCTCACCCCCTCTGTCCCTCCCACAACAGGCACTTGACAGACACAGCAACCACGACCCCAGCACAGGGCACACAGCACAGGAACAGAACAGTCAACAACACAATACACAGACAAGTTAACACACACAATGACAGACTACAGATATGGGTACTTATCATACAACACGGGAAAATATGGCTACACAAATGACACAGACCCACCTCTCACTACACCGCCTCTCAAGTACAACACCTCTCTCTACAATCACTCTAGCTCCTCAACCAACCCTCAACGTTTGGCTTGCGTTTGGGTGCATTTGTAGTTTTTTGGACGGAGCATACGTTGCGCATGCGTCACTGTGCGACGGCGCTGCTTGTGCGACGCGCATGTGTGGAATTGCGCATGGTCATGCGTTTCGCTCTACGGTTGTGTGTGCGACGTGCAGGCGCAACTCTTAGCACATGGCCGTTTGTGTGTGGATCATGACGTCGCGGCAATGCATATGCCCATGCGTAACGGGGTTCACATGGGCTCCGCGCACACACAAACGCACATGCGCCCCAATTGGCACATGCGCGTCACAGTCATACACACGCACATGTGACAACATTTGCACATGCGCGGCACGCACAGACAGACGCTGATGCGTGACGTCCTGCGCATGCGCACCGCGCACAAGCGGCGTGGTAACGAAAAACAGGAAATAACAGTAACCTGTATAAAAGGAGACTGCTGAGTCGGAAACATTGAGGGTGTTTTTGTAGGCGCGGCGTGTGTTTGTTTGGAGAATCTGAGAGCAGGTGTTGTGAGCCATATTGTGGGATTTGTTTGTTGTCTTTGTTGTTTGTTGTGGTTTGCCATTTGTCCAGTGTTTAGGGAAGTGTGTGTGTGTGTGTGTGTGTGTCTGTGTGTGTGTCTGTGTGTGTCTGCGTGTCTGTGTGTCTGTGCGTGTCTGTGTGTTTGTGCTTGTGTAGTCACAGAGGGGCTTACATGGAGGACATAATAGTTGTTGCATGTGCCCGAAGACGTGGGCAGATGCTGCGGTTGCTGGACAGGGGAGATGATGTCCATGGGGCTGTGGCACAGGGCATGGGTGTGGACCCACAGCAACTCAGACCTGCTGCTGTGGTGGTTGGCCAGAGAGGTGCTGTGCGGGGACGGCACAGACGGCGTGCTGAGGTGCAGGCTTGGCAGATGCGGCTCTATAGGCCCAGGGCCCAGCTCCAGGGCATGCGTGAGGACCAGGTCATCTCCCTGTACCGACTGAGCACAAGGGCTATTAGGGGGCTGTATGAGGATCTGAGACCTGACCTCGAGCCCCTGACTAGCCGGTCCCATGCCATACCAGGTGTAGTCAAGCTCCTTGCTGCCTTACATTTCTTTGCCTCTGGCTGTTTCCAGTCATCTGTGGCCGCAGTGGGTGGCATGAGCCGCCCCACCTTCTCACGCTGTCTCCACCAAGTACTGCGTGCTATGGTCAGCCGGGTGGGGGATTACATAGGCCTTCCCCACAGTAGGCAACAATGGGGGACCCTGAACCAGGCCTTTGAGGCTTTAGCCGGGATACCACACGTGATGGAAGCTATTGATTGCACACATGTTGCCCTGGTCCCGCCCAGAGACAGGGAGGTGGTGTTCCGCAACCGCAAACACTACCATTCCCTGAATGTTCAGGTTGTATGTGATGCTAATCTGCATATTCTGAATGTGGTCCCAAGGTTTCCAGGGTCCACCCATGACTCCTATATCCTGCATCGCTCAGCACTATTTAGGGAATTTGAGGATGGACAGTACAGTGACTGTATATTGCTGGGTGAGTATCTCCATATATATCTTCTATGATTAGTCATATATGTATGTGTTTCCGTAACATCACCCATGTGTTGCAGTATTTGCCCACTGTGCAATAGCAACATGAACTCACATTCAGCAAACCGAAAAATGTTGTGATGTTACCTAATTACAGGACTGTAGACATTGTTTAACAGGGGACATGAGTAGCCATGTCACATCCATTTCGAAGCCATATGTGATGTAGAGATGCTGGTGGTGTTACAGAACATATGCACCTGTTCAGATGTGTGTCTCGGGTGTGTATTGCTACTTGCGTCTCTATTCCCTCTGGACACAGGTATTGGGGGGGGGGGGGCATTCGCACCCACCTGTGTATGGATGGGTTTAGATTGTGCCTGTGTTAGGTCATGTCAGATGTGTGTTATTTACAATCCATGCTCCTAATGCTTGTCATGTGCGTGTGAGGGCCACACACTCAAGCAGTCATGGGTTTGTCAGCTGTTGTTTGCTGGACAGGAGGGGGAGGGGGTTGACAACATATGATGCATGTTCCTTGCCTTTGCTATTGGGTGTACGTTTTGGCATAGCTGGGGAAATGCTTTTGTCCTCTGCCATTACAGGGGTGGGGTCGAGTCTAGGGTTAGCAGTACCTTTGTCCACTGCACATGTGCAGTGCCTAGGCGTCATTGTCCGTGATTCTCCTGATGTGACTCATCATTTGGGAGAGGTGACAGCAAGGACATGGGCCTATGTTGTGGCCTGACATAGGGGTATTGGTGGGACATACACAGGAACGTTGTCATACTCAGTAGCTGTGATGTTTTACAACTCATGTGGCCTACAATGTTAAATTCAGTGGAGCGCAGCTTAACAAGGATGGAACGGTGATGGTACAGTAGACATGGTGTGTACTGAGATGGTTTGTGGACAGCAGTCAACAGCATTTTGCGTTACACTGCTATATGTAGATATGGAGACCTTTGAGGACATGGGTGTCAAGGTGATATTGTGTTCATCCTGGCTGACATCACAGTCAGACATGTTGTCTGTGTGCGCCTACATTGGCTCAGCACACATTATTGTGCTCTTTAATTTGCTAACATATATTGTTTGTATGTGTCATGTGTGTTTGTTGCGTAGTCTACCATTGATGGTGATGGTGTCGGTGATGAGAACATGAGCCACATGACAGGGCACGTGTGCTCAACATAGGGGTTTTTTGGGGGACAAGGTGGGATTGTGTTGTTCTCTGACATGTCTCTACTGACTTCACAGGGCATTTGTTGTGTGTCTATCACAAAAGGTGTTGTTCGGTCTGGTGGATATTTGTGATGTCAAATATGTCTTTCCTGATATGTTGTGGGTTGTCTCTCTCGTCTATACGTCTGTCAATTGATGGTGTTATGCACTCATTCATTCACATGCAACATTCTTCTCTGCAGGTGATGCAGGGTATGGGTGTCGGCCCTGGCTCATGACACCTGTGCGTCAACCACGGACACGTGCAGAGCGGAGGTACAATGAGGCCCACGCATCCAGCCGCTCAGTCATAGAACGCACCTTTGGCGTGTTGAAAAGTCGCTTCAGGTGTCTGGATAGAACAGGTGGGGCCTTACAATATTCGCCAATGACTGTTGCAGAGATTATCGTTGCTTGTTGCATCCTGCACAACATTGCTCTCAGGCATGATATCCCTGCAGAGATTAATGAGGATGTGGAGGAGGATCCACCGTGCCCCCCTGTACGTGCCTGTGGTGACACACAGGCAGGCACTACGGTCAGGCGTCGATTGATTGCAGACAGATTCACTGGTATGTATTGCACATCTACCCACATATATGTGCTGTTGTGTGCGTGTGAGGTTTATAAAGGGTGATGTTTTGACCATTTAGCATTCAGATGCAACACTGCATTGTCCTTTTGGTAAACATCCATCATAACATGTAGTCATGGGTGTGTGATGGACAATGTGGACAGAGTACAGTAGCAGCTGTTGGTGTATTGGGGCAGTGGGTGTTGCTACACCTTTCAGAGCTTTTGGGGGTCACAGTACCAGTTAGTGGTTTTTTGTGATAGCAACTGCTGTGCAGACACAGTTATTTGTTGTTCTTGTGTGTGAGGAGCCCGGTGTCTGGCAGATGGTAAGGGGTTTTGTGTGATAGGGGGGCCCATGTTTGTGGAGAGCTTTCATGCGGGCTCTTTGTTTGTGTAGTACAATCTGTGGGTGCTTGTGTGTGTATGTTCTGCTCCTGTCAGCTTGCTATGTCTGTATGTTGGATATTTTCAATGCAATATGTCAGACATAGCACAGTACACATGCGCCTGATAACGTTCCAATGGTGTTATTGATAACGTGTCACGTGTATTGCTGCAACAGCACAGTGTGTGGTAAGGTATGCCTCATCAGGTGTCACAGACATGGATATGGTGAATTATGTGGACATGTGCAGTGTGCAGCCAGGGGGCCATATGATTGCTACAGTCCATTTGTGGTGGAGTCATGCATTGCATTATATTACATGTACACACATACAGATGTGCAGTGGCTCAGATCCTCAATGGGTGGATTTCATTAGGCAACTGTGACGCTGGATGTGTTGGGCCTTGCAGTTTTTTGGGGTTTTCCATTTTGGGGGTGGCATATGTAGTTGATAGTATCTCTACATCTGCCTCATGCCTCTGGGACATGCTGTGTGTATGGCAGGAGAGCACAGTACAGAGACACGGATACCTTGAGGACACTAGCAAGGGATGTTATATCCACATACACACACAGACCTATGTGGTGGTTATTTGGGCCAGTGAGACATCGAAACTATCCTTGGGTGGACATTCTCACAGTTACACAATGGGTTAACATGCAACGATCATGGTCAGGTGACATACAGACATGGGGGTTATTTTGGACAGACATGGTGCTGACATTGCCATGTATTTCGGCACATGATAAGCACACAACTGTCATTATTCTTTGCTGGGGGAGATGTACACTGCATAATATGCATCTACACAGTGGATACAGGTGGTATTGAGGCATATTTCCAGGTGACAGAGGTATTTACACTGTGCTACAAGACAAAATTGGAGGGTACTACACACAGAGAGGGGGGTGTTGGTCTCAACATGGGAGACACAGACGTATAGTGTGACCTTGGGATGCGTCACCAACATGGTGTGTCCATCCACCTGTTTTGGCACGTGTGTGGGACAGCAGGAGGGGGGGAGGCATCTGAGGGATGTGGGGGGGCCTTGGAATTAGCATCACACATGTACATGGTGCCTCTCCCATGTGCAAGATCTGTGCAGTGTGAGGGTGCACAGTCCATTGTTGGTTCATGTTTTGGTGTATTACAGCTAGGGACAGTATGTTGCAGTGTGGCGTTCCCCGCTGGAACCTGACAAGGTTGTTTTTTCTTTCCACTACACAGGACATACGTGATGACACTGCTGTCGGTGTGTGTCACTGGCACATGGCAGAACATCAGCCGAGATGCTGGAGTCCAGGGTGTGTAGAGCTACAGATACATTGTATGTGTGTGATGTCAGGTGGACAACATCTAGCCTGTTATGTATCATATTTTGCAGCTGGTGTTGTTAACGTATATTCTGTGAGCCGCTCTCACCCATATTTTGCTGTTGTCACACATCTCCACGTGCGGTTGTGTCCATTATTTGTGCTGTAAAGGGTTTTCGGCTAGATTTACACCAGATCCACATGTGGGCCTTGATTGGCTTGTTTGGCGGAACCTACACCTGCTGCCTCCACCATCTTAGTTAGATAGGCCATCATCAGGGTGTCATTGCATGTGACTCGACCATTATTTGCACAAATTAGCACTTGGCCACAGACAGGCCACGTATTACAGCTGTCACATTGTACGACGCATATTGTGTGGGTGGGTGTTTATGGGTTGACTATGTGGTGCTGCATTGTACAAGCATGATACATTGTCATGTGCTGTGATGGGTGTGGGCACCTGGGGGGCATTGTGGGGTTTGATACCTCTACAGTAGTGCTGTTCACCTTTTCATCATCGTCCACGTTTCTGGTGAGCAGAGTTGTGTCTTGTGTTATGTGGGACTGGTGTTGAGCAACAGTTCATTCTCTCTTACATAGGCATGATGTGGAGATCCCTCATGTGTGACTTTACATGTTGGTTCTACTGGTTGGCCTGACATCGTCTCCGTTCGCTGTGACCTGGTGTGGATATGCAGCAGTTGATGGAATTGATGAGGGACACATGATGGACACATAGGTTAGGTTACACCTTTGTTTTTTTGTGATTACATCTGGCTGTACCTGTTGTGGGGTATCAGTTCATCTCATGGACATGTAATGTTGCATCTCTGTAGACACAAACAGATGCATATAGTGTGTAGCTGTGAGATGCCTGTGTGACATGGTATTTAACATACCCATCTCCATGTGACACCCGTGTCTGCAGCAACATGTACTTTTCCTTCCCATTTGTGTTTTATTTGATGTGCATATCCTCTCATGTTTGCATTTGCATCACTTTAATCTGAAATTTGTGCATTGTGGCAATTTGTGCTGTTGTTGCAGGGTTACTAATATTGGCCATACCTATCCTTTCTTTGCACAGGGCAGTGGACATGACGGACCCATTTCCTCCAGTGCATCTCGGCTCCCCATCCAACACCTGTTGTGTGACAGTGCACCATGTTATTGTTTCCTGGGAAATCTCCCATTTGATGTTTGACTTCTGTGAGTGGAACACAGGCCTGTGCTGGACATTATTGCTCTTGGACTGCTGGTTTGACCATGACAGACATGTACAGCACACAGTTTGTGCCATGCTGTAGCTGAGAGTCCTGCTGATTGCAGGGACACAGATGAACTTCCAGGGACTGTGCCATATTGGCATGTGACACTTTACTATGCATGCCCATGTTTGCATGGGATGTTTGTAAGTGATATTTTGGATGTCAGGGAACCTTTGTTTTTGGTACAGTTTGCGCATCAGGGACTGACATCATCTGTGTCGTTTGGACATTCCTCACAGGTTGTTTAGTGCACAGCTTTGGCCCATGTCTGTGACATGGCACACAGGATACCCTGATCTGTTTATTTGAACTGTCGCATACAGCCGTGATTGTGCCAGGGGGGAACAGTTACAGCGTTCCAATTGTCTATGTCCACCTGCCACACACCTGGACATGCTACATGTTTTGCCAATAACACGCGGTCATGCCCACCACCATCCTTGATTGATGTGTGGAGGCGGCAATGGGGTTGACATTCATGTGTGGCATCACTGTACCATGTTAGTGTCCGGCTGGTGCTTGTGCATCGGAGTGACTATGTTTGTGAGCCACAACAGGTGGAACTATGGCCTCGGTGTGGTGCGCTGTGAGATTATTTTCCATACTTTGCATATTAACATGCTGATTATTGTTTTTGTTTGATGTTCAGACATGACACTCTGCATGTATGGCCACACCTTGCATTGCACATCTGCACAGTCCTGTGTTACCCCCTGCATTTACCACACTCTCATTAGGACATTATATTTGGGGTGTATTAGTGTGGGTGTCCATTTTCGTACTACACATCTGCATTCCATGGAACCTGCTATATGTGGCCAGGGACTGTGTAACCAACAGACAATGCAAGGGAACCTCCTGCATGGTGTTATGTCTACACAATTCAGCCGGTTGTGTGGTTTGTATTCACTCTGTGTTCATGTGTCCCTGCTACCTGTTAGCATATAGTCAGTAAGCTTGAGATGATATTTGGGGTGTACATTGACGCATTGCTGATGTGGTGATCAGCCATTATGTGGGAGTTCTGACATTCGTTTGCAGATGTGTTTGTCACATTACAACATCTTGGCAGCATATGTTTTTTTCATTTGGTGACCTCCTCTGTTGCATGAGGGCTATGTTTGGGGGGGAAATGTTATGTGTTTTGGTTTCTCATCCTGCGACACCTGTAGTCTACATGCACTCATATGTGAGTGACACATTGTGTGCATGCAGCATCTGCTGTGGTGTGTGGCCCTGCTACACAGTGCGTATCATGCACCTGATGAACATTTTCTCTCGTGCCATTATGTTTTGCTCTGGAGTTGACCTTCGCGTGGCATGTGCATTTTGACCTTGTTGACTGTGTTCCCATCATTTTCCAGGGTGGGACCCACCTTGCAATTCTGGTTACACTGTGTATGGTATGTATGAGACGTGTTAGAGAAATAAATATGTTCATTGTTCAGACATGTGTCTCTTTCTCTGCTTTATCTCTGTGACATACATGCAGTACAATGTTTAACATTCCATCACACATGACTCCTTGGGACCATGGGAATCCAGGGTTTTCTTGCACATGTACCTCCAGTGACTTGCCACGGGGCGCATGGTGTGCTGTTGTGATATGATGCGTCTTTGCCTTGTGTGCAAGACATTTTTGGGGACACTAGACTGCTCCTCCGCTCATGGACCACATTTACACGTGTGTCTATCGATTTGCTGGTAATTTCCATGGACCCCTGTGCTCACATTGGTGTTTGATGACAGCTGTGTATGTGTCTGCAATTTGGCACATCACTGAGTGGTGCACATCCCCATACAAGCCCTCCCTTTGGAATATAATGTCTTGATTTACCTCAGTGTGTTGTTTGTGTGTATGGTTGGGGGCATGTTTGTTCACACAGTGCTTAGCAGTTTGTCTCACAACATCTTATTTTATTTTGGAATATATGGTAACTGGAACATTATTTAACAGCTGCTTCATCACCTCCACACACACCCTTGTCTGTCGTCAGTGTACAGCAAGGTGTTCACTCTGTGTTGTCTAGCCAGCACATATTAGCTGTTACATGGGTCTCTTTCTTAATGTTGTTTGCACAGCACTGCACCTGGGGGTGTGGTCATCTTGAGGTTGAGCAGGTGTGTGCTGTGCCTTTTCTCATGTTGAATTGGCTCCTATCCTGTCCGCAATTTCTGGGCAGCTCCAGCACAGATCAAGCACTGCCCTTGTAGGTTATTTACTTTCCTCTTGTTGTGTTTATTTTTCATGTATTCATTTATGTAGGTGTATGTTGATGCAACATTTCTGCGGGTCATATCAGCATTACATTACAAGTGGGGAGGGGGGTGTTTTACAGGTAGGGCAGGGCCATCCCCAGGGAGGCTACATTGAGGGTGACCGCAGGGCACATAGGACATGCTATGGACATTGACAGATTGTGGACAGTGTCTGATTCATATAGGGTTGGTTATGTGTAAGGGTTGAGGACTTCCTGGTACTGGATTGTTTTCAGCTGTTTTCTAGAAGATATTTGGTCTGTCTTATTTCCAGGGCAGCTTGGTAGGGTTTTCTGTAAAGAGGAGGCATACAGTTCAGACGCTAGATGTCACGTCCATTGCAGGCATTAGTTTAATTTCAGAGGTACAGTGAGGGGGTTGGAGGCGTCTGGTCTGGTAGTTCTTCCGTGTGCGTTTCATTAATTGTAATCTCTCAATATTGTGTTTTTTGTAATTGTTCACCATGTTATGTTTCCCTTCTTTCACTTCCCTTGCCTATGTTTAGCCTTTGTATGTCTTTGTAACCGCTTTGATTTAAGGAAAAGGCGGTATAAAAAACCTGTTAAATAAATAAATAAATAAAATTACTGTTGGGTTGTGCTTTGGTGTGTCTGTGTTTGATGTATGGCTGTGTGGGTGGGTGGGATGGCTTTGCATTTAGTCCGTGCTTCAGGTAGGGGTATGTGTGGGTCGTTCACGATTGGGGTGATGTGGTCTGTTTCTTTTGCATGCTGTATCCACTGCATAACATATCATTGTGTGTGTGTGCATGTGTCCCTGGTACCATATACAGAATGTGATGTGATCTGTACACAGCAGATCACCAGGTGCATTTCTCCATGCTTTCTCCTGTGGGTTTGCCTGTCCTTACAACCAGCACATGTGTTGTGTGGGTGGCTGGACTGTTTGTGAATGCAGCCTTTGCTATGACGTGGACGTTGTTGTTCTGTGCTACCGTTGGTTGTTTTTGGATTTGTGGGAGTGGTCATCGGTGTGATTCATCTCTGTTCTCTTGGCTGTGTCTGCTTGTGGTACAGATGTCGTTTCCATGTCTTTGGCGGCCAGATGTTGGCAGGTTTGTGATGTAAGCACATTGTACCCTCATCTGAGTTTTGAACCATGGTTCTGTCCATCTTCTGTCTCCCAGCTCTTGTGTCATCCTGCCCTGATGTGCATGCTGCTACAACCCATCCTGCACTCCTACACCTTCCTGCATTTCATCTCTCCATGGTTGCCTCTTGTGTGTGTGCTCTGCATAGCACCGCTGGTCCACTATCATCATGAGATTTCACCTGTCGTGCTATTTCAGGCTCATCTGCTGGACACATCTTCACGTCGTCTGTCGCACACTATCATGATAGGATGTTACATTACCATCACTCTGTACATAGCTACAGCTAGCCCCAATCTGTGTGTGCATTTCTGTGGATGCCACATGGCCTGGATGTCATTTTTGTACTGCAGCACATGTGATGTCTGTGGTTCATGTCGTTCTGCTTTACGTTTCCTTTCAGATCTGTGCAGTGTTTGGGTTACATGTGAACTCGCCATCACTGACATGGGTGTTTATGATGTGCATTCTGTGACACCCTAAAGGGTGACATACTCCTGTGCACTGGGATGGGCTTGTGTTTAGCTGGCCTCACAGATTGCTGTCCAATTGCATGCTGTACACAGATGTAGGTAAGACAGGCTTAGTCACTGCTCATTTTGACACATGACCCCTTCACGTTCAGTCAGTGCCATGACCATTCTGCTACACTGCTGTTCCATCTTGCATGTCTGCTCACCTACTTTGGATTTCCATGCATTACAATACACAATGGTGCTAGCACTGACTGTGTTTGGTCAATGCCCTGCCTCCTACGGCAAACAATACGCACCCTATACACAACATTGTGTGTTTCGTTAGTGGACAGTGCACGTTACAATTTGACCTCTGAGGTACCTTGATGGGCGCCTTATGCATTACCTGCTATTACAGTGCTTCCATAGTTCATTTGCTATCAGTAGTAAAAACAATAGATGGTAACATGGCTCCTAGCTCACTATTCATCATGACAGGTGATGGCTCAACCAGCCTTATTCATTGGACACAGCGGGGGATTGGACCCATGATGCAAGCACCATTGGGCAGTGTGTTCACCCTTCTGCTGTGGCTCTGTTCATTTGGCTTAGATATCAGCGCAGCGCCTTTTGCCTCTAACACATTATGTGGGCAATAACTTCATGTCCCTCCTCTGGCAATATTACCTAGGACAGGTGATGCTTTACCCAGCCTTTTCTATTTCTGCACAGCCGTGTATACAACCCCTGATCAATGCACCATTGGTCAGTGTCATCATCATTGTGCTGTGGGTCTGTTCCTGTGCGTACCCATCAATGCGCCACTTCTGCAGGCTACTATTACAGTGCCTCCAAAAGGATATTTTGCAACGCCTCATGCCCATCAGCGCACCGCCTTATGCTGAACATTCGTTCTATGACCCCTAAAATAGTGCCTCGTTGTGGACGAACACTGTGGGTGATTGGGGACATGCTCCCTGCACTATTGTTCAGTGTGTTCACCATTGTGCTACGGCTCAGTTCCTGTGTGTGGACATTTGCGCACAGCCTTATGCCGTTCACAACTAACAGCGCGACGCCTACTGCTGCCAGACCCGCACAAGAGTAAGCGCGCTGCCTGATGCCGCCCACATTTCCAGCGCATCACCTCATGCCCCCCACATCTGCCAGCGATACGCATAATGACGCTCAAAATTAGTTACTGCCGCACAAACTTTCATGCGCGACGCCTGGAGACGGCCAAAATTAGTGTGCCTCCATAAACTTTCTTGTTCAGCATTACTATTTATGCCTCTGCCAGCCTTTTTGGATTGCACACAATGGGGTATTGAACCCGTGGCCCCTGCACCATTGGTTGGTGTCTTGACCATTGTGCTACGTCTCGGGTCCTGTGTATGGACATTTTCCCACCGCCTCATGCCGTCCACAACTAACACAGCACCACCTACTGCCGCCCAAAACGCATAAGATGTCCCGCGCACAGCCTAATGCCGCACGAAACGCAAGCGACGTACAGCGCGCCGCATAATGCACCACAGATTTTACAGCGCATAGCCTCATGACACAAAATATTACTTACTTCTGCACAAACGTACCACCGCAACACCCACAGCCGCCCAAATGTGGTATGCCTCCTGAAATGATTTTTCAACATTACTATTCATGCCTCACCCTGCCGCCTTTGGTTGCGCACACTGGGGGATTGAACCCATGGCCCCTGCACCATTGATTTTTGTCTTCAACATTGTGCTACGGCTGTGCTCTTCTATGTGCCCGGCAACGCCCCGCTTAGCCTTCCCACGCGCTAATGTGGGACCCGCACATTAGCGCGATGCGCACAGGTACGGTCCTTTTTTCCGTTTTTCGGCCTGGCCCGCCCACTCCTTATATGGCACCCGCACACTAACGGGAACCCGCACAGCAACGGTGTTTAGTAAACATGCCCCTAAGTGACTCTCACCTGCGTGACATTTTGCGCATCAAAACCACGGCCTTTGAACCAGACCTAGTCTATGTGCTGCAGTCCAGATCTCAGTTTCACCCTTCACATTAGTGCAGGCAAGTTTTTTTCAATTGAGAGGAATGCATTGTAAAATCTCAGTTAATGTCAGTTGGTCTAAATCAGTTCTAAATATATTTGAACACATGTATACTTGGTGTTATGTTCCTGTTCACATTTTTTGAACTTAAAAGTTGACAGACAACCTTCATACTTTGTGTAATGTACTTTCTTTTTTTTTTTAATTCTTTATTTTCGTTTTATAACAACAAAGGAAAGGAAGACATACAGCTAAAAGACAGATACATAGAATGTGATACATACACCAAAGTAAACCCCTGCCACCCCCCTCCCCCCTGCTTCTTCTCTAGAAACTAATCATTCCCGAAGCGGGCGTGTACTGACATTATTGTGTTACAAAACCTAACGGTGATCTGAAACATGATGAGTGTACATTAAACAGACATGTCGGAGCAATGAGCAGATTGTACATAATCATTGAGCATCTGCCATTTAGACAAGCGAGAGTGAGTTTGGGTATGGGGAATAGCTCTCCGAGATATCTGCTCATATTTACTATATAAGCAGACGAGGTTCCACCATTCATTGACAGTAAGTCGAGAGCTATCCTTCCAATTCCTCGTGATTAAACATATGGCTATACCCAGCATGAAATCAAGGAGAAAGCGACCCTTCTTAGGAAGAGAGGGGACCTCCGCCACTGAGCGGAGTCCCACAATCTTCCAAGAAAGAGGCTCGTGAAGGTGTAAGATAAATTGAATACGACCCCAGACCCGCCCCCAGTAAACCTGTAGTTGAGGACATTCATAAATAACATGAGCGAGGGTTCCCACAGCAGTATGGCAAGACCAACACTGGTCCCTAGCAGTTGTGTTCCATTTGGCTATTTTTTCTGGAGTATAAAAGCATCTATGTGCAAAAAGAAGAGAGTTTGGGTAACTGAGGCAGACCGGGAAACCCGCACTACTTTGCTCCAGAAAACGCTCCATTGCACAGGGGTTAAAGTGGTTTGCAGTTCGCGCTCCCAGGCTTGTTGGGCTCTACAAGTGGCAGTATCTGTACCCTGACATAATAGTTTATAAAAGTTAGAGGCTACCCCATGTGTACTACTAATAGAGTGAACTAGTTCTAATAGCCCGTCCTCAGTAGGGATAGAGGGCGGCATGATTTGAGCACTTTTGAGGCAGTGTTGAAGCTGCATCAATTGAAAGTAATGTTTCGCTGGTAACGCAAATTCCTTTTGTAAATCAGAAAAGGTTTTCCAACGAGCTGCAGAGAAGAGCTGTTGGGGTGTCCAGATCCCCCTAGAGTACCAGGGTTTCCATGCTATCGTTCTATTTAGAACTTGAATTCTGGGGTTATTCCACAGCGGGAGTCCGTCCTGAGGACATACGTTTGGGCCCAGTGATAGAATGAGAGTGTTAAAGGCCGCAAGAGTATCGACAATCATTGGGGGATGGCGGGTGTCTACTTGATGGGACATACCGGGGAGATGGATCAACGGAATTGGGCTACTAAGCTCCTCTTCTATATCAAGCCAAACTGGTCTGCTGTCTGTTGAGGCATCTAGCCATCGGGCACCTTGTTTAAGTAGGAAGGCTTGATGATATCTGAGAAAATCAGGAAATCTGGTACCCCCTAGTTCCTTCGCAGACTGTAGTTTTTGTTTAGCTATCCTTGGTGGTTTGCCCTGCCAGAGATAGCGGACGAGAAGGCCCTCAATATCTTTGTAGGTGTGTAGCGGGAGTAAGCATGGCAGCATTTCTAAAATGTAGTTCACTTTGGGGACTATCATCATTTTCACAGTTTCTAGGCGGCCCCACCATGTAAGGGATAAGGGAGACCAACGATTTGTGAGCTCACGGACTTTGGAGACTACCTCTTTGGCATTAAAACTAATAGTGTCTTCTAAAGGAGAACAGTAATGGACCCCAAGATATTTCACCATGCGGGATTGCCAAAGGAAAGGAAAGGCCTGCATGTCAGCCTCATGTACCCAGCGGTTCAGTGGGAATGCTACAGATTTGGTCCAGTTAATTTTATAGCCCGATAATTGCGAGTATCCATCAATCAGATCCAAGACAGCTGGAACCGAATCAAGGGATACGAAGAGCATAAGGTCATCTGCATATGCAGAGAGTTTAATCTCTCTGTGACTGAAGGGGACACCTCGAATACGTGCGGACTGTCTAATAAGGAGGGCGAGGGGTTCAAGAGCTAGATCAAAGAGCATTGGTGATAGGGGGCAACCTTGACGCGTGCCTCTTTGGAGATGAAAAGGCTGAGACTTAATGGCATTTACACAAATACTGGCAACGGGTTGAGTATACATGACTTGGAGGTATCGGAGGAAGCCCTCCCCAAAGCCATACCATCGGAGAACTGCAAATAAGAAGGGCCATTCTAGGCGGTCAAAGGCTTTTTCAGCATCTAGGGAAAGACCCACCCATGGGTGGTCTAAATTGGCAGCACTGGATAGCACATGGCACAAGGTCCGAGCATTGTCAGCGGTGGATCGGCCGGGTATAAAACCGCATTGGTCGGGATGGATTAGGGTGGCCATCCTGTCAGATAGCCGGGTGGCCAAGATCGTTGCGAAGATCTTATAATCGGCATTAAGTAGGGAGATTGGACGGTAGTTGGCGGTTAGCAGCGGGTCTCTGCCTTCTTTCTCAAATACTACCACATTAGCTGCAGAAAAGGATCCCAAAGAGGATGTATCTACCGCAAGGGCAGTAAAATAGAGTTTTAAGTAGGGAACTAAATCTGCACTGAACGTTCTGTAGAATTCGGTCGGGAGACCATCAGGCCCTGCGGCTCGACCCGAGGCTGTTCGTTTTAGGGCAGATTGGATCTCTGAAGTAGAGAAGGGTTCATCCAGCGCATCCCTATCAGCTTCAGAGAGGGTCGGCCGCTGAATACCAGAAAACAATCGCTCGAAGGTCTCTGATGAGAACTCACATTCAGATTGATATAGACGGGTATAGAAATCCCGAAAGAGTTCTACAATATCGGAGTCTGTGGTCAATATGCCCCCTCCCTGTGGGGCTCGAAGGGCCGCTACGCGTTTGGCTTCTTTTTGACCTTTCAAGGCGTTGGCTAAAAGTCGACCGGCTCGGTTGTTTTCACGATAGTATGTCCCTCGTTGAAGCTCAATACTCTTAGAAGCTGCAGTTGAGAGGATTGCATTATATTGAAAACGGAGACGCTGTAAGCGAATTAAGACGCATGGATCAGTACGTGAAGTTAGAACTCGTTCGCCTGCTTTGATTTGTTGGTCTAGTATGAGTAGCTGCTGTTTGCGTTGTTTCCGCAGGCGAATTTGATAGCTAGTGATCGTTGCTCGAATGGCCGCTTTGAAACCCTCCCACCAAGCCCAATTTGCAGTATCCTGGGGTAAATTAAAATGGAAGTAATCCTGTATGGCTGCTCGAATTTCTAACTGGAACTCTGGCTGAGTTAACAGGGCTCTATCAAAGAACCAGGCCCCCGAATTCCCTTGGGGTGCAGTAGTGTGTAATTGAAAAGAAATAGCAGCATGATCTGAAATATGTTGGGAGTGAATCTTTGCAGTGTCCACCTGAGGAACTAACAGTTTTGATATTAGAAAGAAATCTATGCGAGACTGGGATTTGTGAGGGGAAGAGAAGAAGGTAAAGTCAAGCTCATTGGGGTGTAGTAACCTCCATAGATCAACTAAAGCAAGATCTTTGATCACAGAGGTAAGCGTGGTGTGACTCTTGGGGGGACCACTTGTCCTAGGCGGCTGTTTGTCAATCAGGGGATCAAGAACTAAATTGAAATCCCCCCCTATTATCAATGAAGTATTAGCAGAGGCCTGCGCAACCTGAGCAATGGTAGCAAAAAAGGCAGGGTCATCCACATTAGGAGCATAAAGGCATATACATGTAACTTCAAGGTTACCTATCTTGAGGTGAGCTCTGGACCATCTACCTGCTGTATCTGAGCTAGTCGCAATAATAGTAGCATGCAGAGATTTCCTAACCAGTATGGCAACCCCACATTTCTTAGAAACGGCTGGGGAATAGGCGGCCACCATGTAAGGTTTAATATTGAGTTTAAGAGTTTCCTTCGAATTTAAATGTGTTTCTTGGAGGAAAATCAGGTCCGCAGCTTCATGACTTAGATAGCTTAGGATTTTCTTCCGTTTTATCGGATTATTGATTCCTTTTACGTTCAATGAGAAAATCTTACATGGTGCCATCAATCGGTACTAGACATTTTAGGTAAGGGCGCTTGAAAACATACAACATAATCAGAATCTGTACAACAATGACATAATCACCGAGTATGCTGGCTAATACACCCCATATTGAAAAGTATGTACCAAAGTAACTTAGAGAAGAAGCAAAACCCCCAATGAATATGGCGACCATATGTCTGCGGGAGGAGGCCCGAGAGAGGAAGATAGAGACATAAAAAAAAAAGAAAAGAAACACCAGAGTCCATAATTAACACTGTCTCTGATACTCATCGAGGCTACTGTGGGTAGATGGAGTCGGGTCACAGATATCATCAAAAATAAGGCAACAAACCGCCCTCGACAGACTCTTTGCTGAGCCGCGGCAAATCCAATAGGGCAGGTACAGCGGATATGAGAATACTTGCAGGAATATTCTGGAAGTCAGCGCATCAAGTCGGCTTCTTTAGAATCCAAAAACTCCGCTAGTAGATCAGGGTCCTCAAATGTTCTTGTCTGATTGTGAAGCGTGACTCGGAGCTTGGCCGGATACATCAGGCCATAGCGTGCTTGTAGTTGTTGAAGCCTCGGCCGGAATTCCAGAAAGCGCTTTCGGCGGTCGACCGTGGGTTTAGCCAAGTCAGGATAGAAGGAGATCTTGTGGCTCTCAAACTCCATATGGCCCTTTGCCCGAGAGGCACTGAGAATTTGCTCCACATGTTGATATCGCAAAAGTCGAAAGATGATAGGCCGCGGGGTCTTCCTGTTGAGCGTTATGTTTGTGGGTACACGATGAGCGCGATCGATCTCCAATTCTTTGGTAAAGGTGATTTGGAGCAGGGAAGGGAGGATTTTACATAAAAACTCCTTCATGTCTCCCGATTCCGCTCCCTCCGGTATGCCCACGAGTCGTAGGTTGTTGCGGCGCGCTCTATTATTGCCATCTTCCACTTCTTTCTGCAAGGCCCGCACCTGACGTTCAACTTTGTCGAGTTTGGACAACCGGGCCGCATGGGAGTCTAATATGCTCTCCATTTTGTCCTGACGCGAAGAGAGCCCCTCTAGCCTGCCTTGCAGTACACCAAGATCTTCCCGCAGCGCTCGGAGTGCTTCACCGTTTGACTGCACGAGGTCCTTAACCCCTCTAATCTCTGCGAGGATTTCCTGCTGCATTTCGGGGCCCTCGCGCAAAGCCAGCCCCTTCTGCGGGGACGGGGGTTCAGTTTTGGAGCGTTTGCCGTGAGAAGCCGCTGGAGATCCAAATTCCAGGCGCGTGGGTTTGGTCCCCGCCATCTCACCAATGTGCCCCGGTAAGATCAGAGCAGAAGTTCAAGTATGTCCGGTGTTAATTCAGGATTCTGAGTAGGCCTCTCGGGAGCCTCAGCGTTATGCGACCATCCCGCTGGACATCGGGCTCCGCCCTCCCTCGTGTAATGTACTTTCTAATGTTTCTGACATATTTCAGCTTCCTGTTTTTTTGAGATTAAAGGCAGAGTGATTTAACACCTGTTTAGATTTGTCATCCAAGTCACAAAATGAAAAGTATGCCGTTTTCAATAAACTTTTGCATAAAATAGTTCATTTGCATTTAATTTTAATGGTTCATCAGAATGTCGGGCAAAATGGTCGGCCCTCGCACATGTTCACTTCATAAAATCTGGCACTCTTCCAAAAAAAAGTTTGGACACCCCTGCTTTAAGTTATCATATGTCTCTTTCATGTGGACAGCATGCGCTACTGGAATAGATGGAAGACGGTTTCCATTGTTCAAAAGCACAGCCTTCAGACTCAGTTTCGAAGAGTCTATAAACAGTCTTCAGTCTTGTGGGTCATGAGTGATTTTTAAGGCATTCATGAGGCTTTCAATATTGGAAGAGAATACCAGATTACTTTCCTTTCTGACTGTGTATAGTACACTGCTGACGTCAGATGGCTTCAGCAGCCGTCTGGCAGTAGTATTGCATTGCATCAGAAAATGATGCAATCAACTCTGGATGATGTTTGCATGCTGGTATTATGCAATGTGATGCAATATTACATCATTCAAGGCTTATTTGGGGATGTTGTTGATGTCCTACTGGATAAATTTACACGGTGAAACGTCAAACATGAACTACATGCAATATCTTCAAAACGAGAGCCAATAATTTTTTTTAATGTTATATTTGTGTTCAGTTCACCAAGATACTACAGATTAGGGCCTTTTAAAGTCAGTAACAATTTCAATGTTGACCAGCGTAATATAAGAGATTTGTTAGGGAGACAAGATATGCCATGAAAAAATCATGAGATGCTGTATGGAGACATGAGATGTGGTAAAGGGTATTGGACTAATAGATAGGAGATTTGGTTATTTATGTAATTTTAAATTGTTAGTTTTGACATTTAAAGTTATTAGAAATGAGAATCCTTTGTATTTAATAAACGAGATTAAGGTCATTTGTCTTGAAAAGTCAATTATAGCCCTCTCAAGGTAACCTCTTAATGGTCTCTGATATAAACTTTATTCATAAGGTAACATGGCAGTCTAAAGCTCAGTTATGGAACATTTTACCAATCAGTTTAAGAATGAAAACTAATTTATTAAGCTTTAAAAAAGGGATAAAATCTACCTTATGGAAGAGTCATCTTTAGAGGAGTTTTGCAGATTAAAGAAAGAATTGTTTATAGATATTTACTTTAAACCTTGATGTTTTGTATCCTTATTGTTCTATCTCCGATTGTATTTTTTTTTATTTGTACACCATTTTGAATGATAATTGTCAGAAAAGTGGTATATAAAATGTGTCATTTTAGAAAAGACATCTAGTTTGAAACTGGGATGTCTAGAGCAGAATGTTCAAAAATCCATGGGAAATGAAGGGAGGCACGTATAAGTGCCTTCTGAAATCGCTACATCTCCACCCAGTAACTGATTAAGGAGATGGACCCAATGTAGGTTGCACTGCCAGGTAAGTGCATCAGTGTAGGCCATTTCAGAAATATGGATGACACAGACTTGCGTGACCTCAGAACCAGATTCTTGAAAGTGCCAGCAGGATATCCCTGGAGGGGGGCATCTATAGTATGAGACTTGCACATCTCAGTCTGCCATTTTAGGAACTCAGAAGTGCCATGGTGGGCCAGTAAAATATTTGAAGAATGTATTTATGTTCAGATTTTGTCAGGCAGGAAATATAAACCATGGCAATATAAGCACATTATGTGCTTTTCCCTGGAAGCTTTACATCCATGAAATGAGCATGTGTAGGCATGGACCTCTCACCAACCAGAGCTAGAAATACTTCTGCTGTTCTGAATTCACACTGCGATGTGCATCTCCCTTGTTCTGCACAGACCATGCTTTCAAAATGCTCCCATGACAACTGGATGTTCTCGCTTTGGGGATGTCTATATACCCGACTTTTAAAATGGCCCTGAGGAGGTCTCCATGCTTTGCAGAACTAAGTGCCCATATTCAGACATCCAACTCATGAATAGTGCTTCTAATTAAATAGAATAAATAAAATATTTCTATTAGGCTTGGATGAATGTGGTTTGCACTTTGTGATTTCAGTTTGATTAAATCTATCCTCCCTTGTCTCCTGGGGGACATTTCTTCAAATAGGTTAGTTTTGTGCATACCATGATGGTCATGAACCTCACGCCTAAGCCAGAGTATGCAGAATATGATCTCAGTCTCTGAAATTTACCACTAACCTTGCCATAGTACTTGCATTGTGTCAAAGAGAGCTTCCTTCTGGAGTTCATAAGATGTAATATGTATGGGTAATTTGTCAAGATGCTATTGGAAATTCTTCTTAATCAGGCCTGCGGCTATCAATATAATGGGAAATAGTTCTGTATCTTTCTGTCACATTTACTTGGTCTCTGACTGCATTTCTTGGTACTTTAGGATCTTCTCACTCTCTAGGCAATTCACAAAATAATCCCTTGTAAATGACACCTCTATTATCAATGGCATTCTGATTTTTCTCCTTTACCACTATGTTGGGTTTCCTAGCATCCATTTTCTTATCCCTTGGAATGGGAATGCCCCAAGTTGTCAGAACTTCTGCATTTTCCATATTCTCTTAAAGTCAAGATCCCAATGCTTTTCTGGTACAATAATGTTGACGTGTTTACAAAGTTTCCAATGGATGACACATGCCACCTTATTGTGCCTTTCTGTATAGACATTTTCTTTCAGAAGTCAATAGAACAGCACAGGGAGGAGACAGTCACACCACTTAAAAAACAAAGAAACTTTTATTTGGGAAAACGTTCAAAGGTGACTTCTGTGATTTCTGTGGAGGGTTCTTTTTCTTCTTCCCCTGGTGTTCTAGAAATTTTCTATCATCTGAACATTGCAACCAGCTGCAAAATGAGTAACCGTTCCAGCCCTTTCTTACAAAATCTGCCTGTCTGCTTTACCAGTCTTCTCTATGCTTGCTGTGATCCATCTTATCCATAACCCACTGTCCTGGGCTGCAACTTCTTTTCATTTTTTAAAAATTTTCCTTTTTTTAAAAATTTTATATTTATGAAATTTACAACTAAAAAAAAAATCAAGCATAATACTTGTAAAAGGAAAAGGGCAGGACAAAACAATAATCCAGCTACAGAAAAGCAGAAATACAATTCAGCAACAAAGGAAATAGTTCATTAAGGGGGTCATTCTGATCGCATTTAGCCTGGATTGTGTGCCGGGCACAGAGCTCCATGCACGTATTGCTGGTTTGTGTGGGGAGCTCTATTCTTGGGCAGGAGGGGCGGGCTGAGGGAGTAGCAAGGGCGGACAGTGGGCGGCAACTGACCCAGATGTATAGGGCCGATTCTGAGGTTGGCCCTGTATGTCTGTGGCTGGCCATGCAAACAGGGACATATTCCACCCACGAGGTGGAATAGGTTCCCCTGGATGGGGGCCGAGGCAGGAGTCAAGGCTGGAAAAAGGCAGTAAAGGGTCCAGGGGGATCCCCGCTGCCCAATCCTGGCCATTGCAGGCCCGATTGGGGGCCAAGCGGTGGGAAAATCGTGGGTCTACTTGGGATCAAGGCTCCTTAATGGAGTCGTAGTGCCATGACAACAGGACACCATGGCACTGCAGCTCCATTCAGGAGCCTGGCTGGGCTGGGCTAGCAGGATAAGTGCAAGACATGCAGCCAATCAGAATCTGGGCCAAGCCTGCATCTCCAGACCAATAGACCTAATTCTGATCCCGCGGGCACATCTAGCCCCCGTGGGATCAGAATTGGGTACTACCATTATATGCCCCTGTACAGGGGAAGAATGTCTAAAACAGAATTGGCCTCCTTGTGTCCTAAACCCACTAGCCCAACAACAAGAGGATCCAAAAAGAGAAAATTATATAACCCCAAATACGTGAAGGAAATTTACAAACTGACTAATCAGCGACCCTAATCATATTACTGCAATATCTTAAACTATACAGCTACATCCTGAGCTACAGACAGACGTAAGCTGACAAAGGCCCCAGTTGAGAGGGATCAAAGAAAATAAAACTTTCAGACTATAATTTAATAAGACATTTACAGGGAAACTTCAAGAAAAATCCCCCCCCCCCCCAACTGGGCCACAGTTGGTTTAAATAGCAGAAACTCTTGATGCTTTCTTTGAGTTTCATGGGTTCAAGACAAATACAGACCTGAAGCCCCCTAAGGAGTATGGAAGATTTGTGGAAATATAACTTAAAGAACTACTCCTGGACAGTAGGGAACACAAAAGAAATGAACATTGCGGCTGGCACAACAGACTCAGAATCTGAAGATTCAAATATCTCGGACACATTCAATATGTCTACCTGTTGCAACTCAGGAGGAAAAGACTGCTGATTACTAGCTAAACTTTTCCTCCTGGGAGAAACATAGGATACTTTAGATAATGGTGGCAAAGAATCATTAGTTATCCCCAAAGTCTCAATTATGCAACGTTTCAGCATATTCCTCGCAGACATCAAAGGAGAACGAGAGAAGTTCACCAAACAAAGATTAGGAGAACAAACTTGATTTTCCAAAATCTCAGTTTTCACTTTCACTGCAGCCAAATCTTTAATTAACAGTGAATAGTAATTTTCATGAGTAAGTCTGTACATCTGATTGTAAAGTCTTCATAGACTCTTCTTTTACCTCTGTGAGTTCAATAATAGCTGTATGTACAGACACAGAGTTAACCAACACTTGAGAAGCTAATTTATTAGTTTGCTGTACCATTGCTTTACTTAAAGATGATATAGCTGACCAGATCAAATCCAACAAAATAACTGCAGGACATTCCAATGTAAAAGAAAAAGAAAAGTCTGATCCAGACTCCGTCGGTCCATCTGAAGGAGGGTCCCCACTGCTTCAGCCGTGGATGTCTCAGCAGCCCCGCTCTCCATGCTCCTTGGATACTCAACCACTCCTGTGGCAGGCACAAAGCTCTTCAAGGCCTGCCCAAAAGCCGGAACCAGCACAGGAGAATTACCCCCACCCAAGGAGGTTGTGCACTCCCACTTGAGGTTAACCATCCCAGAGACTCCTGAGAAGGCAATCCTGGCAGAAAGAAAAGGAGGGGTACACAGCACCGGTGACAGATCACAGCCTGAAGACGATGCTGAGCTCTGCAGCCCCTGCGCTGCCTAGCCCAGCAAAATGCCAGTTTTCCCTTGTTGATTCCCCGGATGGAAAACTGATCCAAAGGACCAGAGGTAACAGCAGGTACAGAGGTTCTCACAGACTGAGCAGGTTTCAAACAGGTCTTCCACTTCCTCTTTGGCATCTCCAAAAGGCTACCCGATTTTGCCTCTTCTTAACCACTCTTGTCAAATCCTTCTTTGATCAACTAATGGCTTCTGAAGTAATGCTTTTTATTTCCCACTGTTTTTATGCATTTGCCACGTGTTCCTTGTTTGCTGATCTAATTCTTTGAAAAGTTTCTTCTCTTATTTTTGCAAATTTTGTTGCTTCTTTCCTTGGGTATATGGATGGATTCTCATCTATTTCCTTGGGTGGTCGGAATGCCTGTCCTGGTTTGATAATGGAGATGAATTATGGGAGTTTACTTTTGTGCTGCAACACTTTTTGTGCATTCTGATCTTTTGATGCCATTAAGTAGGCCTGGAGGCCTATGATGGTGGCTTTATTTGTATAATCAATTTCTATGATGCCCAATCCTCCTTTGATTCCTAAGGATGTACAGTCTCAGCACACACTGATTTTATTAACTACCTCATAGGCTTGGAGGAGTTTTCTTGTTTGTACTTCTAGTTTCTCAAGATATTTCAAAGGCTAGTCTACAATTCCAAAGCTATGCGTGAGTACAGGTATTTCAAGATGATTGATTGCTTAGGGCCTCATTCCATTCAGGACATCCATGCCCCTGTGTGCCTGATCGGAATCGGATGCACAGGGGCAGACACGATTCTGATCCCGCAGAGCACATCTAGCCCCACGGGATCAGAATCACGACTAGGCCGGGACCTGATTCCAGCCGGCCTGCAAATACCAGCCTCTACCCAGCTAACTCAGTCAAGGCTCCTGAATGGAGCTGCAGCGCCATGGCATCTGGCCGTTGACCTGTTCTTCAATTCTCCGCAGCCCAACTCCCGATATGGCCTTCCAAGGCCAGAGTCGAGCTGCAGGGAATCACCTGCACACCCTCCGATCCCTTCTGCTGCCCAGGCCAGCCATCCCCTGCCATCTAGGGGAATTTTCTCCACCTCAGAGGTGGAGTAAGTTCCCCATTCAGTCTGTCGGCCCCAGATGTACAGGGCCGACATCAGAATTGGCTCTGTACATCCGGGGCCATGGACCGCCCACTGCCTGCCCTAACTCCGCCTTCTTCCCACCCTCTTCCTGCCCCCGTCTAGCATCCCTGTACAAACAACTTGTTTGTATGGGAAGGTTAGCCGGAGATGCAGAGGGGGGATGAATAGCGGGGATGGCTATTTGCGACTTGAAATGACCCCGCTACTGTATATCTTATACTTTGATGTTAGTGCACTTTTCGGAATCACTTTTAGTCTCCTGTAATACTCTTTGCTGGTCTTTTCTCTCAATACTTTATGCTGAATTTGTTGCTCCTTCCTCTACTCCTAGGTATTTATATACACCTTCATGTTCAAGTTCCCTGATGTTACAATCTTCAGTTAGAGAAATGTTTTCAGTTTCCCTCAATTTTCCTCCAAGGAAGGTTGCCTTAGCACATTTGTCCAGACTAAAAATCATCCTGATGCTATCTGAGAAGCATTTTACTAAATGGAGTTGTTCTGTTAGATGTTTATCACTGGGACTATCAAATTCAAGTCTACAAAGAGTAGGTGTGATATCACTTCTGGGTCTTTTTCAACTTTAGGGTTAAAACTAAACCGATACCCCAAAGAGATAAGAAGTACAATCAAAGGTTTAAGTGTTATACAAAACAAAAGTGGTGGCAAGGAGTCTCCCTGAAATATTCCTTGCTTGATCTTGATATTAGGAATGGTGAGCTGTCCATATGCATACTGTAGGTAGAGTGTGGTTTGACACATTTTCATAGTGAATTTGATGTACTCAATCATTTCAGAATTTATTTTGTACATTTAGAGGCAATTTATTATGCAGAAGTGTGAGGCATTTTTGAAAAGCTCACTTATAGTCAGTCCATGCTATGTTGAGATTTCTGCTTAGCACTAACCATGATGGCCTGTAGGATGCAAGTATGGCTGCACATCTGAAACAAAGACAAAATGGAGTCTCTGCACTCTGTCCTACCATGAGGCTGAACAAAGGCCTGTACCCATGCAGTAGTTTGAATCACAATACCCCAGAACTGTGTTTCCTATCACCATAAGATGCCTGGTTAACAAGGAACTGTACCAGCCTCCGAAAGATCTAAGCGGTCATAAAGTAAGGAGCCATAACAGTTCTGGCCTGTTAACTGGGGTCTCTCTGCCTCAGCCAGAGAACTGAAAGCAACTTTTGGAATTGTGGAATCGACACCAGGATGACACCCTCAGCCAATCCTTTGATGCCCCAGGAAAGGTGATAATGTCTTCTGAGGGGGTATAAATGGACCTTGAAAACAAAGAGTGGGACTCTTAGCCCATTGACTGCCAGACAGAGAAGACCTGTGTGAGAGAGACCTGTTGCACTGCACATGGCTTAAAGGTTACCCATCTAGCTGGCCTGGGTGGAAGGCCACCCAAATCTGTGTCTAGCTCTGCACTTCTCTCTCTGCTTTCTCTATCTGAACTGTCAAGTATTCTTCCTGTGACTGACTAGGCTGTAAGGCTGGTAGTTGGGGTCAGTGTGTTGGAGCCCTGTCTCTGCTGTTACAAGAAGGATCCCTCTTCAGCATCTTGCCAGTGAGGAGAGAACTGTTTTCCTTGCCTCAGGGTTATTTAGACATTAGTGTTTATATTTGCTTTCAGATGGGAAGGTCAGAATAAATTATGTAGCCATTCTATACTTGAATGTCTCTCTTCAGTTTCCTGTTAAACATAAATGCACTTTATAACTATTTCTATATCCTTGTTAGCCCCTGAAGCTAGTTACCTCAATAAAGTAATTATGAAATCCATTACTTGCTCAGTATTTGCCTTCAGACCTAAGCTGAACTTATGACCAATGGGATAGAACCAGTTCCAGAGTGCTACCTAAATTCCATGGCCTATCCCGATTGACCTACAGCAGTAATTGTTCTTTGGTTCCATATATACTCCCCTTTTGTCACCTTTCTGTTCTTCGCCCAGTCCATAGATTTGATGTTGAACTTTTCCAAATTCTTTTTTTTGATGGGTAGCCATTCTAGTTTTTAGTTATCCTTTACAGGGTTTTCATATAAATTTCTCCAGAACTTTTCTGTCAGTCTTAGCAAGTGGTATTTTCACCTCACTGATGTTTTTATTCTCATTTTCCTGTAAAACTGCTTTGAGTTCTCTCTAAATAGTTAATTTTGATATCTTTCCAGTTTTCTTCATATCTATGCAATTTTATGTGCTTCTGCTGTTACTTTTAGGGATATGTCTACTAAAGTGGGTTAAGGATGTCGCCCGTAATGCACCTTTAGCACAGGAAACGGCTGCGTTAAGGCTCCCAGTGTGCATTAATGGTAGGGGCAGGGAGGAGGCGTTTCCATGTAAAGGGCGTCAGCAGCTGGTTAGTGAGTGGTAACAGACAGAGCACATTACTAGGGGCTAGAGTGTAAGTTAATGTGTGGAAATGATGGCTGCTGCAATGTAAGATAAGGGAGACTATCTGGAAGTTAGAACTGAGGTGCTGGAGGGGAGCCAAGGGAATAGGTGATGAACATGTCACATCCATATGTCCCATAGGTATTACAGTGAGTGTGAGGATAATTTGGGAGACAGTTCGACTGTATCAGTGAGGAGTGGAATGGAAGTGGGTATGATTGTATCACAAAGGAGTACCCATGGTCATGATACAGTCAAACCTCGGTTTTCATTATTAATCCGTTCTAAGAAGACTGACTAAAACCGAAACGTACGAAAACCGAAGCAATATTTCCCATAGGAAATAATGTAAATTCAATTAATCCGTTCCAGACACCCAGCTCCTGTCACTTCTCTCACCTGCCCGATCGTCCACAGGACAGCAAACACACAGATATTGTACTGTACGGCACTGCAACATCTCCTGCTTACATTGACAGCTACCCTGCTACCTCCGAGCCTGAGGGGGCGCTCCAGAGAACAGGCAGGCGGTGGAGAGATCGGGGCCTTCCTCTCTGTGCAATCCTTGGCTCTTGACTCTGACTCTTGCTCAGCTGACTTTCGCTTCAACACGCGATCGGTGAGTCCGGGGGGTAGTGCTGCCGGGACTGGGGAGGCACATGGAGGCTGGCAATTTGTCCACATTCCTGCCCTTGCCCATAGGAGGAGCAGCACCAGCCACTATTGGGACCATCAGCTGTTCAGTAACACAACGAAAACCGAGGCGATATCCGATAACCGAGACAACATCTCAGTCAGAAAAGACGTCGAAAACCGAAACGTACGAAAACTGGGGCCAACGAAAACCGAGGTTTGACTGTATAATCATAGCAAGAATGAATGCTTTTCAGTGCTGATGTGTATATCAATTGCAGGTGATATGTGAGTGTACAGAGCAAAGTGGCACAGTGTGGGTCAGGGTGTAGCAGTTGCCAGGAGAATGGCCGCGTGAACACGATGGATATAGGATGAGGGATGGGCTGCAGGCTTGAAGGAAGTAATGACAGTGCAGGACAGTCGTGCAGCTGGAAAATGTTCCTGCTTGAAATCTGCACCCAACATCTTGATATTTGAGACTGTTTGGGATATTTTACAGTATTTCAGTACCGTATGTTATTTTAAACAGCACTCAAAAGCAATATGCTGTATCAGTCTGAGAAACAAAGCATCCGGGATAATACATTAGTCAGGTCTTTGACACAAAAGTCTGAATCCTGTGTGCAGAATTCTAGAAGGGGTAGGAAATGGAGTGTCATAGTAGCCATCTGGTCATGACCATAGAAAAGATGGACAGTAATCATGACCTGACAGATTCTGCATGCTATACTAGAAAGTGCAGTGATATCTGAGTATAGTTCTCTGGTCTGTGAAGGGCCTGGTGACCACCTCGACACCAAAGTGCATGGCAGCAAACTTGGGCCACAAACAAGTGTGAGAACAGAACATGCTAGCTAGCAGGAGAAGCATCGGTACGGGCAGCACTAGTAGCTTCATGGGGTGAAAAGCTGCCTGCATATCAAAAGGCTGTCAGTTCAGATCCACTGATACTCTGTGTGACTCATGCAGGTAGAATAAGCACATACTATATACTATAGCTGTTGTATTACAAAACACGCTTACCTCTTTTAATGCCATGAGAGCATCTGACAAATAGCCCTTTTCCTTTTACAAACAGCTGAGCTGAGCTGGGCAGGGTGTGGCAGAGAATAAGCACTTCCTGCTTGGATCACTGTTGTACACAAATAGGGTGACATGCCAGCAGTAGGGGAGGGTGTACAACAAAGGGTTGTAAGGGATGTGAACAATGTATCGGATAAGCACCATCAACATCTCTAAGAAGGGCAAGGAATTATATGCCACAGGCCCAGTTTGGGAAGGCTGCACTCAATGAGCTTTATGGCAGATCAATTGTATGGTGCCATGAAAGTGGCTAGGAGAATATTCTATACTGTCACACTTGTGTAGCTGGAGGAATATCCTGCTGCAATGCACAGAGCATCTCTCCAATCATGGCACATATGTCACACCAAAATCACAAAGCACACAAATGAGGCAAGCTCCTCCATTACCTGCTCCTAGGGCAATGGCTGGGTCAGAAAAGCTGATGATATGTGCTAAAGCAGAAAGCATGCTTATGTACATGTGGCTAGGCTGCTGTATAGTATTGCCCTAGAATTCTTGTTGGTCACAATAAAGAGTGTGAAATTCAATAAAGCAAGAAAACTCACTCTATTAAAACACAAACTTGTTTTATGATTCTAAACAACAACAAAATGATTGTTTCCATTCACAAAAGATGTGGAGATAAATGTATATCGTGGGCAGCAGGGTCTCAGCTTCCAAGGGCAATGGCAAAACGATCAAGAACCAAGTCAAGATCCTGCCACTAAACACAAGCCCAGTAACATCAAGGACCTGCTTCCACTTGTTCACTCCCACATTAAATTCAATCGAAGCTGAGACCTTGCTGCCCACGATATACATTTATCTCCACATCTTTTGTGAATGGAAACAATCATTTTGTTGTTGTTTAGAATCATGAAACAATTTTGTGTTTTAATAGAGTGAGTTTTCTTGCTTTATAGTATTGCCCTAGAGCAGTGGTTCTCAACGCAGTCTTTAGGGCATATCTAGACCAGATGGGTTTTCAGGAATCCCACAATGAACATGCATGAGACAGAGTTGCATATACTACCTCCATTGTATGCAAATCTCTCCTATGCATAGTCATTGTGGGAATCCTGAAAACCCAACTGGCCTAGGTATGGCCCCAGGGGATAGCTGCTGTGCCTACATGCCATCACTGCATCAGTACTATGGAGGAGAGCATGTGTGTGTGACTGAAAATCAAGTGCTAACATGTTTCATCTTGCTTCTCATAACCTGCCATTGATATACATCAATGATGTCCAATGTAGGCACACCAGGCCCTTGCCATGCTAACAGCTCTCTCATCTGCTCTAATCACCCCATGATCACCTTGACACATATGCATATAACAACTGCACAAGCTAGTAGTCTATGATCAAAGGATATGAAAGTCACACAGCTATTCAAGCTGCATGCAACCACTAAGCCCACCCTTCCAGATGAGGCTATGGTCACAACAAGGATGTTCCTCTGACAAGTCTCCACTCAGATGGTATGGTGGAACAAGCTCTCCCGCATGCTTGAACACACCTGTCGCCCAATCACCTCTCTGAAATTATGAATATCTCATGTTGTCCATATGTAGCATGTAAGAAAGTGTGCTGACCTGTACAGGTGGCCGTTCCAGGAGTGATATCATGCCTCATGTACTGCATAGAATATGTTATGACACAACATACTGTATGTGCTCTGGAGGTTATGAATACAAGCTTCAGTCATGTATAACTTGTGTCATGCAGCTACTGGGTGAAGTTGTAGTACACTTGTGTATCTGAGGCCGCATAGTGAACAAAGTAATGCTGCCAGACAGGCCTGATTGCAATGTGCATACTGTGATAAGGAAGCTTATCATAGCTCAGGTAGGAGCTATAGAAAAGATGATGTGACTCTGAACAAGCAACCTGTCAGTTCTGGTAGAAGCAAGAAAACAGAGTTTTCACATAAAAGACTACCAGTCCCAGAATGCACCAGGTTTCCAGCAGCCATGAGAGGGGCTGAAGTGAGAGAATGTGTGTGCAATCAAGAGAGCTATGAGGTAATCCCTAAGCACTCATCTCAAAGGGCAGGGCCTGATTCAACACAGCTGCGCTGTGTTAGGGAGCAGCACACATTAGGACAGAATAAGAATAGAGCTTATTCTTCAGATAACAGTTACTACAAGCTCCAGCCCAGCTTCAGGAAAGGAGACAACAACGGTTTGAAGAACAGCTTCAGCAAAAGCCAAGCAGATAGAGAGAGAAGGAAACTCTCTGGAAGGAAGAGAAGAAAGGCCATTGGAAGGTCTGGGAGATTCCAAGGCAGTACTCATACTGGGAGGTATTCCAAAAGCCAGCAGAGTCCATTGGACTGGATTCAGCCAGAGGAATGGAGTGGCAGAGATAGGAATCACCAGTGGCTACCTGGAAGAGAGAAGACTGCATGTGGAAGGGACTTTCAGACCAAGGCCAGAAGGTATGTGAGAGGAGATCCAGTGTCCAGGGATCAAGATTGGAAGGCTGGACATCAGAATTGGATTACATATTGGCCAGGCTTTACAGAGAGGAATTATGATGGCAGGAGAGGCTCAGGTATGAACACTGATCCAGACCCTATCTATAATAAAGAGTGGCAGCAAGGGAATGAGCATTCTCATGATAGTGCCTTAATGAAAGACTCGTCTGTGCCAATGTATGATAGTGACCATATGCTGATTGATACAGCAGATGAAAATACAGTTTATATGGACTGTTCTCTATCTAAATGCTATTACTAGTTTTCTCTGAGCAAACACATCAGCCATCACAAAGAAACCTAACTTTGTTCTTTATTTCCACTGCAAACAGCTCTTAAAGCAGGATTTGGGCTCACACAGTAGCAGCCCGCCAGCTAAAGGCTTTCAGCTGGTCCATTGATAGTAATTAGGGCTGCACCTGATTGTGTGTGTGAGCAAAGGAGAATCCCTGCTGAGATCGGCGTGGAAAATAAGCAGAAGTTAACCTAACCAGCAAAGTTTATTCTTTACTTTGTGCCTTTGTATTTGGTAATTATTTGCTAAGAAAACATTAGCTAATTGCCTGACAAGCTGAAGGTTGTTTTCTGGTTTACTTTGTGACTTTTTGTTATCCATTTTAAACACTGCAAGCAAGTAACCTCATTTATAGTGCTATCAAGCATACATGTGCTGGGTGAATTAAACCCCATCAATAAAAGAAGTATTTTATTGATCTTACCACTTGGTTTCACAACTCAAATTATTGTCATCAGCTGTGTTTGGGAGTGAATGAACTACAATACCCACAATACCTTGCAAGAATCATATGAATATATGCATCGTCAAGATTGTGTAAGTTCTCACCCTAGGCAGCCGTCTGACAAATGGCGTAGTTTTTCGGATTGCTCTTGCACCAAGAGGATTTACTTGTTGTGGATTACAAATAAAAGTCAAGTTTAAAGCTGTAAGAAGATTTTTTCCCTCGTCTGCACTTTGGAGGAAAAGTGGTTGTTCCAGGAAGCTGTCCCAGAGGAAAAGACCCTGTGCAAAGCTGGATTCATCACTGAGACAAGGTAATATGTACCTGGGCATGTCTAGTGGTAGATGTGTGTAAGCACAGGGGGTAATTGGAAAAAAAAAAAAAAGTTGAAAAAAAAAAAAAAACCCACACCTGGTTGGAAGGTGCTGCTCTTTGTTTTTTTTTTTTTTCTCTTTTCTTGCAGGGGTCAAGATGGATCCGAGGGAGATGGCTCAGTGGATGGCAGCCCAATTTAGCAAGCAGCAGGAGCTATCACAGCAGGCCCAGGACACTGCTGTGAAGGCCTTAATGGAACAGCAGAAACCAGTGCTTGATCTGGTGCAAGCTCTAGTGCAGCTGCAGAGCCAAAGTGGAACAGATGCAAGACCAGCAGTTAGTACTGGTGCACCACATGTGAACACTGTGGGACTCAATCAAGGGATTGGGGCATTTAATTTTGGGAAATTAACTCCAGAAGATAATGTTGATGATTTTCTAGAGTCTTTTGAAAGAGTGGCACAGGCTTTAGCATGGCCAGAGACCCAGTGGGCAGTAAGGCTGGCAGCCTCATTAACTGGTGAGGCACTAGCAGCTTACAGAGCAATGCCAGCAGCCCAGGCTTTGATTTATAAGGATGTAAAGGCAGCTATTAGAGATCGCCTAGGGTTGTCTATTTCAGAGTATAGGCGAATGTTTAGAGCTGTTACATTGAAAGTGGGTGAGACACCCAGGGCTCTGAGTCAGAGAATCAGAAGTTTAGCTGTAAAATGGTTGGAGCCTGAGCAAAAGACAGTAGAAATGTTATTAGATATTATAATGCTGGAACAATTTATGCTTGGGGTACCTAAAGATTTGAATGTTTTTCTTATACAGCAAAATTGCCAAAATCTTGGAGAGGCAACCATGCTAGCAGAGAGATTCTTGGAAGCCACGCAGGCTTGCCATAGAATGGGTGGCCCTCTAAAGATGGATGCTGAGGCTAGATGTGCTGTATCAGAAAAGAGAATAATTAAGAATGTTTCTGAAAATGAATGTACTGTATCAAACCAGATGAGACAGTGGAATAGAAAGAAATGTTTCAAGTGTGGAAAAGTGGGACACTTAGAGAAGAGATGCCAGACACACACTAGTTTAATGGGTCTGGATTTAAAACAGCCCAAGGAAGGATTTCTTTTGATGGTTGATGTGCAAGGAATTACCACAAATGCATTATTAGACTCTGGGGCAGACCAGAGTATGATGTCAAAAAGGCTTTGGAAGAGGATAGAGGCCCAAGAAAGATTTGTGCCTAGAACCCCTGAAAGCCAAGTTCACATCAGATGCATTCATGGCGCTGCATCATCATATCCCACCTATAGGCTAAAGGTTAAGTGCCTAGGGAAACAAGAGGAAGTCCTATTAGCAGTGGTGCCTAGGCTACCCTTTGATTTGGTTCTAGGAAGAGACTGGCCAAGATTTAAGCAGGGTCTAGTGGAAGGACTAGGAAAGAAGGAGGGAGAAGGTTTAATGGTAGTAGCTCCCGGGCCTTTATTTGGAAGTCCTCAGACCCCAGCTAAAAAGATGGTTAAGCGTCCAGAAGACCAAGCTACCCCAAAGCAGATATTCGTCCTAAAGTACCATAAGGTCTCTGAGAAGGCCCAAGCTCCTAAGCGGGCAACCCCTCAGTCTGCTGGGTTTGACCTATGCAGCATAGAAAATGTGACTGTACCTAGCCAAGGGAGAGCCCTGGTTGACACCGGTCTCCAAGTGGAAATACCAATTGGATGTTATGGGAGAGTAGCCCCAAGGTCCGGATTAGCCCTTAAATATTTCATCGATGTGGGTGCGGGAGTAATTGATCCCGATTACAGGGGCAATATTAAAGTTCTGTTGTTTAACTTTGGACAGAATGAGTATCATGTGAAGACAGGAGACAAAATTGCCCAATTGATCTGTGAGAGGCTGGGTTTTCCACCTGTGGAGGAGGTCACATCCCTAGAGAATTCTGAACGTGGAGCCAAAGGTTTTGGTTCTACTGATGTCAAAGGGGTTAAAAGCTTAGCTGCCACCTGTGCCCAAGAGAGGGAGGTGAGTGAAGAGGAAGATTTGGGACCCCAGGTATCTGATTGTAAAGAAAGATCAGAACCCCAAATAGGTGAGGACCTGACAATGGTACAACAGGAAGAAATTAGGAAGTTGCTTAAGGAATTCCCAGATGTGTTGACACCCATACCTGGGGAGACCCATTTGGTGGCCCATGAAATAATAACTCCACCTGGGAAATTGGTTCGTCAAAGGCCTTACCGCTTGCCTGAAGCCAAAAGACAGGAGGTAGTGGCACAAGTCCAGGAGATGTTGGACATGGGGGTAATAGAAGAGTCAAAGAGTCCTTGGAATAGCCCCATAGTCCTGGTGCCGAAGCCTGATGGATCCTTAAGATTTTGTATTGACTTCCGGCAGGTAAACGCCATATCAGTTTTTGATGCATATCCAATGCCAAGAATTGAGGAGCTGTTAGACCAGCTGGGACAGGCTCAATACTTAACCACCCTTGATATGACAAAAGGATATTGGCAAATCCCTCTCACCAGGGAGTCGAAGCCGAAGACTGCGTTCAGCACCCCCGTTGGCCTTTTCCAGTTCAAGAGGATGCCTTTCGGACTGCATGGAGCAGCGGCTACCTGCCAAAGGTTAGTGGATCAGGTACTTCGACCCCACCAAAGTTATGCTTTTGCATACATGGATGATGTCATAATCCATAGTAACACCTGGGCGGAGCATTTGAAGAGGATCAGGGCAGTCTTGTGCTCTATGAAGCAAGCGGGAATCACTTTAAACCCGAAGAAGTGTGCCTTTGCAAATAGGGAGGTAAAATACCTAGGCCACCTAGTGGGAAGAGGAAAAATTAAACCTCTATTAAGCAAAATAGATAGCATCAGGAATTTTCCTCCTCCAACAACCAAGAAACAACTAAGAAGTTTCTTAGGACTTATTGGATACTACCGCCGGTTTATACCGCAATTCGCAGAGAAAAGTGCCATTTTCACAGATATGCTGCGAAAGAATTGTCCAAACCAGATAAAGTGGACACCAGAAGCTGAAAAAGCGTTTTTCAGTATTACAAGAAAAATTGTGTACAGGACCGGTACTGAAAGGAGTAGACTTCAAGAAACCCTTTCTGGTTCAAACCGATGCATCGGATGTAGGGCTAGGAGCAGTCCTATCCCAGTGCCATGATGGGGAGGAGCATCCTGTGATGTACCTGAGCAGAAAGTTGTCACTGGCTGAACAAAAGTATTCCACGATAGAAAAAGAGTGTTTGACTATCAAGTGGTCAGTGGAGGCGTTAAGGTTTTACCTTACAGGGAGAAAGTTCCAGTTGGTCACGGACCATGCCCCACTTAAGTGGTTGCAGCAAATGAAGAACCACAATGCCAGGTTGACACGCTGGTACATGGCCTTACAGGCGTTTGATATTCAGGTTGAACATCGTGCCGGGAAGTTACACAAGAATGCGGATGCACTTTCCCGTATTACGGACTGTAGAGAAGAAGTTTCACCAGTAAAACCAGTCCGTAATAACTTAAGCAGGGGGGTATGTGATAAGGAAGCTTATCATAGCTCAGGTAGGAGCTATAGAAAAGATGATGTGACTCTGAACAAGCAACCTGTCAGTTCTGGTAGAAGCAAGAAAACAGAGTTTTCACATAAAAGACTACCAGTCCCAGAATGCACCAGGTTTCCAGCAGCCATGAGAGGGGCTGAAGTGAGAGAATGTGTGTGCAATCAAGAGAGCTATGAGGTAATCCCTAAGCACTCATCTCAAAGGGCAGGGCCTGATTCAACACAGCTGCGCTGTGTTAGGGAGCAGCACACATTAGGACAGAATAAGAATAGAGCTTATTCTTCAGATAACAGTTACTACAAGCTCCAGCCCAGCTTCAGGAAAGGAGACAACAACGGTTTGAAGAACAGCTTCAGCAAAAGCCAAGCAGATAGAGAGAGAAGGAAACTCTCTGGAAGGAAGAGAAGAAAGGCCATTGGAAGGTCTGGGAGATTCCAAGGCAGTACTCATACTGGGAGGTATTCCAAAAGCCAGCAGAGTCCATTGGACTGGATTCAGCCAGAGGAATGGAGTGGCAGAGATAGGAATCACCAGTGGCTACTTGGAAGAGAGAAGACTGCATGTGGAAGGGACTTTCAGACCAAGGCCAGAAGGTATGTGAGAGGAGATCCAGTGTCCAGGGATCAAGATTGGAAGGCTGGACATCAGAATTGGATTACATATTGGCCAGGCTTTACAGAGAGGAATTATGATGGCAGGAGAGGCTCAGGTATGAACACTGATCCAGACCCTATCTATAATAGAGAGTGGCAGCAAGGGAATGAGCATTCTCATGATAGTGCCTTAATGAAAGACTCGTCTGTGCCAATGTATGATAGTGACCATATGCTGATTGATACAGCAGATGAAAATACAGTTTATATGGACTGTTCTCTATCTAAATGCTATTACTAGTTTTCTCTGAGCAAACACATCAGCCATCACAAAGAAACCTAACTTTGTTCTTTATTTCCACTGCAAACAGCTCTTAAAGCAGGATTTGGGCTCACACAGTAGCAGCCAGCCAGCTAAAGGCTTTCAGCTGGTCCATTGATAGTAATTAGGGCCGCACCTGATTGTGTGTGTGAGCAAGGGAGAATCCCTGCTGAGATCGGCGTGGAAAATAAGCAGAAGTTAACCTAACCAGCAAAGTTTATTCTTTACTTTGTGCCTTTGTATTTGGTAATTATTTGCTAAGAAAACATTAGCTAATTGCCTGACAAGCTGAAGGTTGTTTTCTGGTTTACTTTGTGACTTTTTGTTATCCATTTTAAACACTGCAAGCAAGTAACCTCATTTATAGTGCTATCAAGCATACATGTGCTGGGTGAATTAAACCCCATCAATAAAAGAAGTATTTTACTGATCTTACCACTTGGTTTCACAACTCAAATTATTGTCATCAGCTGTGTTTGGGAGTGAATGAACTACAATACCCACAATACCTTGCAAGAATCATATGAATATATGCATCGTCAAGATTGTGTAAGTTCTCACCCTAGGCAGCCGTCTGACAATACTCACAGAGTAAAAGACCTATAATAAGACAGATGTTGATCCATAGGTGTGACTGTGTGGTGCATCTGTCCACAAAGGTGGACAGATGCAACCATGGGTATATGGGTATTTTGTGTCACTACTTGCCTCAAACATAGCCTGCCGTGGCCCTCATGTGCACATCATGTGCCTCTCCTTTATGCTACAGAGAGATCCTCTGTCTGTCAGCACAACCCTCCTCTCTCCTCTACCCATGCTGAGCACACATCTGAATAGATTGTTTGCCTGTCTCAATTCTATTGTTCACCTGTTGCAAGCACATACATAGCTCTTGTCTAGGCCATGTGCTGTCATGCAGTGGTAGCATGTCACTTCCATACCTGCAGAATAAATATAAGCCAGATATGAGCCATGTGTGCAGTGTACATGTCAACAGTCATATTTCAGTTCTTTCAACATCCTCAGATGTATACCATTTGGTCCAAATGATTTGCTACTCTTCAGTTTATCTAACAGTTGTACTGCATATTCCTGGTTTATTGATATCTGTTTCAATTCTTCCAATTTATCATCTTTAAATACCATTTCAGACATATGTAACTTCCCTACATCTTATTCATAAAGACTAAAGTAAAGAATTCATTCAGTTTCTCTGCTATGACTTTGTCCTCCCTTAGCACCCCTTTTAGCCCTCTATCATCTAATGTTTCAGCTGACTCTCTCACATGTTTTTTGCATGAATGTACTTGAAAAAGTTTTTATTATGCATTTTTTCTTCCACAACAAGCATTTTTTCTAATTCTTTCTTTGCCTACCTTATCAATGTCTTGCATCTTACTTGCCAGTGTTTATGTTGTTTCTTGTTTTCATAATTTGGGCTCCTTTTTTCATTTCCTGAAAGATGCTTTGTTTGGCTACAACAGCCTTTAAACCATGCTGGCAGTTTTTTGGCCTTCCTTACATTCTTCTTAAAGCATGGAATACATCTGGTCTGGGCTTCTAAGATAATAATTTTAAACAATGCACATGCTTGATGTAAATCTTTAACATTTGCATTTGTCTTCCTTCCCCCAGGTCTCTTAGATGCCAATTATATCTTATCTTTCATTTTGTGCTATATATTTTAACTCTCCCATCTTATTTTTTAGACTTCCAGTATCTGCATACAGGCATTTTAGAAGTTGTAGTCATATTAATCTGCTTATCAGTTGATAGGAGTAATTTGGAATCTTTCAGCTCTATCTGCTCTGTACTTAAGAGCATCTGGATTACTTTTATCTTTATTAGAATCTCTCTATTGGGATGCCCTAACTTCCCTCTTTTGCTAGTATCCTTCAAGGGTACATCCTTCTGAATCATGACTCTTGGGCGACTGTCAGCTTTCCCCTATTATCTAATTTAAAAACTTCTCTGTCTTCTTTGTAAAGGTTAATACAAGCAGCCTGGTCCCATCCCATTGGTATATTTGTCATTCATATGTGGTCCTTCTCCAAGATGTTCTTTTCTTGAAAACAAATCAGAAGCATTTGTTTAGCATTTTTACTTTTTCAATTCACTTTCTGGAAATCTGTCCTTAGCATTGATTTGCATGAATATGGCGTTCTTCCTGCCAGGAGGCTCTTAATGCCTGCTCTTGAGCTGGCGTTATAGTTCCCACATTATCTATAGGCATTCCATTTAATGTGCCTTCCCCTCCTGTTCAGCTCAAACGCTAATCTCCCCACTTAGGGGTATGTTTACTAAACTGCGTTAGTGCGATTCGCGTTAGGAGCTGCGGTAGAGACAGAAACCCCAAATAAGGACATGGGCGGTACATCGTTTCCGAGAACGCGCCGAGAACGCTCGTCACAAGGCGCCATAAATGAACGAGCGCTACAGGGCACGTTACCGCGCGTTAATTTTAAGAAGGCGCGCAGGCATACAAGCACAGCAACAGAGCTGTAGCACAATGGTTATAATACTGACTGATGGTACAGGGGTCATGGGTTCAATTCCCCAGTGGGCCTAATGTATAAGGCTGGCTGAGGCAGCACCCTTTACATTTAAGTAGCGATTGGTGAGGCATGTGACGTGTATTTTAATTAGTGCTGCCAGCAAACACACCCTCACGGTGGCATAACCTAAGGTGCCGCATAAGGCACCCCATAACGCACTCCATAGGGCACATTAGAAAGTGTACTGTCCGCCAAGGCACCCTATAATGTCCCCTATAGGACACCTTATAAGGATGTGAACAAAGCCCTGGCTGGCTGCAGGACTGCATGTCACCACACAAACTGTCTGCTGTGGTTACCAGGATAGGGGTAACCCACCCGTACCCATGATGCACTGCACATGCAAATCAGCAGTCGACAGATGGGCACAAGATCGGGTATGCACCCCCACAGCACCTCGGCCTTGTAGGGGGAACAGACCGTGTGTGGCACTGCCACAGAGTAGCCACAGATAGTCACATTGTGTGGGTACAGTGCCCACCCTGAGGTTGAGGTGGGGCGCCCAGCACCAGGTCCACAGCACCTTTCATGGCTGAAATACGCCTTGCTGCAGGTCCCCATCAGTGTGTGATAGGTAGTTCAGTTAGACACACCTAGGATACATCTGTGTCCTGCTGCATGTCTCGGTCATGTCTAGTCCCTATGGGCGACGCTGCACCCAGAATAGTGCATATCCTGTGTTGGTGCCATTGTTACCTGCTGTAGGTGAAGGGGGGGTGTATGGACCCATAGGCAGATTATGTACCACCACACAACCCACCCTCTGGGGCTCAGGGTGGGAAACAGGATCACCCACCAATAGATCCACAGTCTACCGTCCCGCAATGGCAGCAGAAGAGGGGACCAGCAACCCCATTCCTGCTGGAGAACAGACAGAGCGGTACACATCCATAACGCAATAGCAGACAAACAGCAGGCCTGCAAATGCTCAGCTGCCCCCCACCATTATCTGACATTCTCCAGCAGCAAGCCTCCAGCCGCTGCACCCTGCAAGGTGTCCCAACAAAACACATACTAGCTGCAGACAGTCTGCCAGCTAGTCCATAGTGCATGGTCCTGGAGGAGATGCATGTACCTAGAACGGGGATGTCAGCATATACACCAAGCAGATAAGTCAGTGATTGGGCCCCAAAAGAAAACCCATAAGTATCACATGAGAGAAACACTACATAGCGCTATGGGGGAACCTAGCCATGCCATGGTCACTGCTCAGTCAGGGTGAGAGTGACCTCCCAGCAGGACATGCTATGGCCACCCTGTCCGTGCAGGTGGTGGCCAGGCACTACAATGTCTGAGCCATTGCCCTATGCCGTGTGCAGATGCATCCAGGCCAGGCCACCCTATCCAGGCTATTCCCACGGTACCTTGCTCCTCATTATGCACAATGGCAGGCCAATACTGGCAACAGTGCTAGCAGTGTGGGCTGTGGAGGGTGTTGGCAGCCACCACACACTGGATAGACAGACACACACTCCCCACACCTATGCCAGCATTGTGCAACTATAGAGGTGTTGGACAGCCCAGGCCACCACACAAGTCCTGGGCACAGTGCAGGCATGGCTATGGTACGCAATACTGTAGGAGTCACTCCCCAGGTTGGTAAACACTGTCAGACACAAGACCTGTAGCACACTCCACAGACATCAGAAAGGTTGCTATGATGCAGCTCACTCAGAAAAGTGTACTTAACCTAGGAATTGCTATCTGCCAGTACTCATAGCAACCTTTTGATAGATGTGTACCATATTCCCCAGTTTAGGGTGGCATTACTAAGGTATGCAAGTGCTAGTATTGGGAGATGCACGCAGAGCCCAATGTCCTGCCTTTCCAGGAGGCTTTGGATAATGGGGCCTGTGGGTGCGGGTGTGTCTGCCCCTATTGGCTGCTGCTTTACGGCAGAGGTTCCCAACTCCAGACCTGCGGTGCAAAACACTGTTCGGGTTTTCATGCTGTCCCTCATGAATATGCATGAGATATATCTGCATACCATGGGGGTGGTGCATAGAAATGCAGCACAGGCATCTTTATCAGAGGCAGCATGGAACCGGAATGGTGTTTGGCCCTCCAGGACTGCATTTGGGAGGCTCTGCTCTAGGTAATGTGCATGTTTATGGTGTCTGTGCTCTGTAGGGTAAACTGTAGGTGTCTTGGGCATGTTTACGTCATCTGCAATAAAGGTGCTGTCTGTATTAGCACTTTGTAGTAGTGGGTAAAATATGGGGACTGGGTTGGTGGGAACCACAGCTGGGACTTGAACCTGTGACCCTCTACTTCTGAATACACTGGTTTTGTGCACTGCACCACCTTGTTGTCACAGAGTCAGTACATTCCTTGGTGATATCATGACTGTTCATCAGACAGGGCCCATCTGTTGCAGTACACGGCACCCACCTATACAGGGCTAGGCCACGGTCTGCTCTGGGCAGCTGCCACTGCCCCCTCCACCACCAGTATCCCTCAGCCACCATGCTGACATGCCCTTCTGCTGGTGGTGCGCAGTCTCAGGCCATCTAGTGTGCAGGTAGGCGGCTACCTATTGTGCGGGTTCTGGGGTAGGGGTGCCTGCATAGGTGTCCACGTTTCCCCCCAGCACCGCCTACCAATGTTCTGTGCCCTTGCGGGTAGCTGCTGGGTACTATCCCCTGTGACACTGTGGGAAACACAGTCGTGTCCATGTTTGGCCTTCAGCAGTTGCTGTCTGGCTGCTCTGCTGCTTCAGCATTCGTATGGGCCACCTAGGTATTGCCCTAGTCCGCACTGTGGCCCAGCTGCATCACAGCATGTGCCGCCTGCGGCCCTCTGTATCCCCTTCTCCGGCATCTGTCCAGTTGCCATTCCGACATGCCCGCCCTGAGGTTGCGGGACATGTGCACACCATAGGAACCCTGTCCGATGGTGGGGAAAACCCTGAGCAGCGCTATTTCACTGTGGGCTCATTCACCTTGTATGGGGATGGATTATAGACCCTTCCACGATTTATATCTGTTCTATGGAGCTTACTCGGGGGGGGGGAGGGGTTGATGTTTCTCATTGATACCACTATTGGCCAGCTTGGTTATGGTTTTTTTCCAGTTTGTTGGGGTCATTTTCAGTGTTTATGTGCCATTTTGTTCTGTGCACATGTATCACACTTATCACTTTTTTTAGGTTTCCCTGACTGGCCTGTACATTGCTGACACTGAAATGGTTTCTCTCCCCTGTAATGTGCATTTAACGGCAGGTTTTCATTCGCGTTGGAATTGAGCTCTTCAGATCAGCGCGTTAGTGTGAAGGGAGCCTCTCCCCGCCCACTCCCCGCCCACTCCCCGCCCATTGACCCCTTCTCTCCGCCCTCTCTCCACCTTCTGCAGTGTTTTACCGCACCACGGGAGTTTACGATCGTTAACTACGATTAACGCGCGTTATGTAACGTTAATGATCGTAAGTGCATCATAACGCGCGTTATGATGCGCTTACAATCGTTAACGTTACATAACGCGCGTTATGTACGATTACCGCAGTTTAGTAAACATACCCCTTAATGTTATATATTTTATTTTACTATTCCTTGAGTGCCTCAATAAGACATGCGATCACGTTGAAAAAATAAATAAATAGCAACTGAATAAATCACAGTGTTAATAAGTAGGATTAATGCATCCCATCTGTTTGGGGATGAAAATTATGAAATACCTCATAAATAATAAAATGAAAATTCACAAACATTTAAAAGTTAGTCAATAATGCCGGAAAATGCACAAGATCTCTGGGAGTATTAGTAACTAATCAAGCATAAAGAGAAAATAATCAAAAAGAGAATAACAAAGAGAGACAAGAGGTCAAAAGAGGGATAGAATATTTTTATTCCCAAATCTTTCTGAATACTGTCATGTGGTGACTCTATTGTATAAAATATATACCAAATCTCAATAAGGCAACACTATGGGGTATGTCTATTAAAGTCCATTAAAGATGCCAGCTGTAACAAGGGGATTAACATGGGCACAGGCTGCGTTAAGGCCCTCTGCATGCATTATTGGGAGGGATAGGAAGGAGGCATTCCTACATAAAGGGCGCTAGTGGCTAGTTAGTGCAGACAGTGCATATTACAAGTGGCTAAAGCATAGGTTAATGCAACGTGGAATAAGGAAGCCTATTCTGAAGTCAGAACTGAGGTGCTGGATGGTAGCCAAGGCAATGGGCTATGCACATGTCACATTCATATGTTCCATATGTGTTAGACAGTGAATGTGAGGATAATGTGGAAGGCAGTTGGACTGTATCAGTGAGAGGTCATCATGTAATCCACTGTGATGTCAGTGGGTGCAAGGAAGTGGGTATGATTGTGTCATGGAGGAATGACCATGGCCATGATGTTGTCATAGCAAAAATGACTGGATATCAGTGTTGACCTGCACATTACCTGATGGTAATATGAGAGTCATGCCGCATGAAGAATGAAATGCCATAGGGGTATGTTTACTAAACTGCGGAAATGTGATTCACGTTAGGATCCGCGGTAGAAGCATAAATCCCAAATAAGGACATGGGCAGTACATCGTTACCGATAACGCGCGTTACAAGGCGCCATAAATTAACGAGCGCTACATGGCACGTTATCACGCGTTAATCTTAAGAAGGCGCGCAGGGATGCAAGCATAGCAATAGAGCTGTAGCAAATGGTTACTACACTGACTGTTGGTACAGGGGTCATGGGTTCAATTCCCCAGTGGGCCTAATGTATAAGGCTGGCTGAGGCATCACCCTGTACATTTAAGTAGTGATTGTTGAGGCATTTGACTTGTATTTTAATTAGTGCTGCCAGCAAACACACCCTCACAGTGGCGTAACCTAAGGTGCCACATAAGGCACCCCATAACGCACTCCATAGGGCACATTATAAAGTGTACTGTCCGCCAAGGCACCCTATAATGTCCCCTATAGGACACCTTATAAGGCTGTGAACAAAGCCCTTGCTGGCTGCAGAAGGACTGCATGTCACCACACAAACTGTCTGCTGTGGTTACCAGGATAGGGTTAACCCACCCGTACCGATGATGCACTGCACATGCAAATCAGCAGTCGACAGATGGGCACAAGATGGGGTATATACCCCCACAGCACCTTGGCCTGGTAGGGGGAACAGACCGTGTGTGGTACTGGCACAGAGTAGCCACAGACAGTCATATTGTGTGGTACTGTGCTCACCCTGAGGGTGAGGTGGGGCAGGTCCACAGCACCTTTCATGGCTGTGATAGGTAGTTCCTGTAGACACACCTAGGATACATCTGTGTCCTTCCGTATGTCTCAGTCATGTCTAGCCCTTATGGGCAATGATGCACCCAGAACGAAACCCATAAATATCACATGAGAGAAATGCTACATAGCACTATGGGGGAACCTAGCCATGCCATGGTCACTGTTCAGTCAGGGTGAGAGTGACCTCCCAGCAGGACAAGCTGTGGCCACCCTGTCCGTGCAGGTGGTGGCCGGGCACTACAATGTCCGAGCCATTGCCCTATGCCCTGTGCAGATGCATCCAGGCCAGGCCACCCTATCCAGGCTATTCTCACGGTACCTTGCTCCTCATTATGCACATTGGCAGGCTAATACTGGCAACAGTGCTAGTAGTGTGGGCTGTGGAGGGTGTTGGCAGCCACCTCACACTGGATAGACAGACACACACTCCCCACACCTATGCCAGCATTGTGCAACTATAGATGTGTTTGGCAGCCCAGGCCACCACAACAGTCCTGGGCACAGTGCAGGCATGGCTATAGTATGCAATACTATTGGGGTCACTCTGTCAGACACCAGACCTGAGGCACACTCCACAGACATCAGAAAAGTTGCTATGATGCAGCTCAATCAGCGAATTGAGCTTAAGTTAGGAATTGCTATCTGCCAGTGATCATAGCAACCTTTTGATAGCTGTGTACCGTATTCACAGGTTTAGGGTGGCATTGCTAAGTTATGCAAGTGCTAGTATTGGGAGATGCATGCAGGGCCCAACATCCTACCTCTCCAGGAGGCATTGGATAATGGAGCCTGTGGGTGCGGGTGTGTCTGCCCCTGTTTGCTGCTGCTTTAGGGCAGAGGTTCCCAACTCCAGTCCTGCGGTGCCAAACACTGTTCAGGTTTTCATGCTGTCCCTTATGAATATGCATGAGATACATCTGCATACCATGGGGGTGGCGCATAGAAATGCAGCACAGGCATCTTTATTAGAGGCAGCATGGAACCGGAATGATGTTTGGCCCTCCAGGACTGCATTTGGGAGACTCTGCTCTAGGTAATGCACATGTTTATGGTGTCTGTGCTCTGTAGGGTACAATGTAGGTGTTTTGGTCATGTTTACGTCATCTGCAATAAAGGTGCTGTCTGTATTAGCACGTTGTAGTAGTGGGTAAAATATGGGAACTGGGTTGGCAGGAACCACAGCTGGGACTTGAACTTGTGACCTTCTGCTTCTGAATACACTGGTTTTCTGTACTGCACCACTGTGTTGTCACAGAGTCAGTATATTCCCTGGTGCTACCATGACTGTTCGTCAGACAGGGCCTGTCTGTTGCAGTGCACGGCACCCACCTACACAGGGCTAGGCCACGGTCTGCTCTGGGCAGCTGCCACTGCACCCTCCACCACCAGTATCCCTCTGCCACCATGCTGACATGCCCTTCTGCTGGTGGTGCGCAGTCTCAGGCCATCCAGTGTGCGGGTAGGTGGCTGCCTATGGTGCGTGTTCTGGGGTAGGGGTGCCTGCATAGTAGTCAACGCTCCCCCCAGCCCCGCCTGCCAATGTTTCGTGCCCTTGGGGGTAGCTGTTGGGTCCTATCCCCTGTGACACTGTGGGAAACACACTCGTGCCCATGTTGGGCCTTCAGCAGTTGCTGTCTGGCTGCTCTTCTGTTTCAGCATTCGTATGGGCCACCTAGGCATCACCCTAGTCCGCACTGTGGCCCAGCTGCATCACAGCATATGCCGCCTGCGGCCCTCTGTGTCCCCTTTTTCGGCATCTGTCCAGTTGCCGTTCCGACATGCCCGCCCTGATGTTGCAGGGCATGTGCATGCCATAGGAACCCTGTCCGATGGAGGGGAAAACCCTGAAGAGCGCTATTTCACTGTGGGCTCATTCACCTTGTATGGGGACGGAGCATAGACCCTTCCACGAGTAATATCTTTTTTGTGGAGCTTTCTCGGGGGGCGGGGGGGTTGATGTTTCCCATTAATATCACTATTGGCCTTCTTGGTTATGGTTTCTTTCCAGTTTGTTGAGGTCATTTTCAATGTTTATGTGCCCTTTTGTTCTGGGCACATGTATCACACTTATCACGTTTAGTAGGTTTCCCTTCCTATGCTGTACATTGCTGACACTTAATTGGTTTCTCTCCCCTGCAAATGTGCATCTAACGGCAGGTTTTCAATCGCGTTAGGATTCAGCTCTTCAGATCAGCGCGTTAGTGTGAAGGGAGCCTCTCCCTGCCCACTCTCCGCCCATTGACCCCTTCTCTCCGCCCTCTCTCCACCTTCTGCGGTGTTTTACCGCACCACGGAACTTTACGATCGTTAAGTTAACGCGCGTTATGTAACATTAACAATCGTTAACGTATCATAACGCGCGTTATGATGCGTTAACAATTGTTAACGTTACATAACGCGCGTTAGGATGCGTTACCGCAGTTTAGTAAACATCCCCCATAGTGTAGGCCAGGATGTAGCAGCTGCAAGGAGAATAGATGATGGCACAGTGTTGTTAAGTGCCTTCCAGTTTGTATCAACTAATGGTAACCTTCTGGAAAGTTGTCCTAAACTATGTTTAGTCTTCAGTCAGACAGCTCTTTGTTGATAGAGTGGCACCAATAGCTGCTATTATTGTATCGACACATCTCATTGCTGGTATTCCTCTTTTGTGTTGACCTTCTATCTTGCCAAGCATGTTGTCCTTCTCTAATGATCTATCCCTTCACATGATGTGTCCAGTGTATGAAAGTCGAAGTCTTGTCTAAGTCTTGTCATCCAAACTTCTAAAGAAAGCTTAGGTTTTATCTCCTCTAGTACTGACTGGTTTGTTCTTTGGACAGTCCATGGTATGCACAGTATAATTCAAAGGCATTGATTTTCTTTCTGTCTTTTTCACTGTCCAACTTTCGCATCCATATGATGTTATTGAAAATATTATGGCTTGGACAAGTCAATCTTTGTATTTAGAAAGACATCTCTGCTTTTGAGAATCTTATCTAGGTCCTTAATAGCCATTCTGCCAAGAACAATGCAACATCAGATTCCTTTACTTTTTGTCAACTATTTCAATTTCTTTTTTATCAACGATGAACTTATTGATTTTGCCAGTTGTCAGAATCATTAAGATGAAGGCCCAGTTTAAGACTATGCTCCTTGATCTTGAGAAGAAAATGTTTCAGATCATTTTCACTTTCAGCCAGTAAAGTGCTATCATCAACATAGTGAAGGTTGTTGAGAAGTCTTCCACTAATCTTCATCAGGGTCTGCAGAATCACTAATCCAACTTCTCCAGCCCTTGAATTGAAAAACCATTATGCAACCCTGGAACTGGAGGAGGTGAAAGGGAAGAGCTAGAACTCGAGAACCCCTGGAAAGGGAAGAACCAGAACTTGAGAACCCCAAAGTTGCAGAATTAGCGACCACAAGGAAGAGAAGAGTAGTGGTGGTTGGTGACTCTCTTCTGAAGGGTCTGGACATCAACTAGAATTGATGCCCAGAGAGGTATGCTATCTGCCAGGTGCCAAAATCCAAGATGTTATGGAGACTCATCAAGCCCACTGACTATTACCCGATATTGCTTGTCCATGTCAGCACAAGTGATACTGCCAGGTATCCTTCTGAGCATATCAGAAGTGACTTCCTGCCTCTGGGACAGAAGGTGAAGCAGATAGGGGCGCAGGTGGTGTTCTCTTCAACTGACAGAGCCTTTGCCCTACACTACTAGCAAACAAAATAAATTCCCTCGTTGCATCATAGAAAAAATACTTAGCTTTTAAAAATGTACAGCAAAACCCCTTTAAGAATTAGCTATAAAAAATGAACACAGAAACACCTTTGAGAGCTTTCAGGCAGAGTAATACCTTGCTTTGCTATGCTATGCTTTGCTATGTTATCCCGTAACTCTTCTGGAGCTCTGTCATATGTATCTAAAGCAGCAAATTGATTTTGCAGGCAGTCTTTAAATTCCAGTGGTATATTCTCAAGGTCATATTTTGCTGCATTCATGAGTGGCTTGCTCTTTTACAGCTTTAGCTTGAGTTTGCATAGTAGTAGTTGGTGATCTGTAGCACAGTCAGCTCCAGGTTTTGTCTTTGTTGACAATACAGAGCTTTTCCAATGTTCACTTCCACAGTTGTAGTCAATTTGATATTTGTACAATCCATTGGGTGAAGTCCACGTGCACAGTTACCACTTTTGTACAGTCACCACTTGTGTTGCTGGAAGAAGATGTTTGAGATGAATAGATCATTGGTCCTGCAGAATTGTATCAGTCTTTCTCCAGCTTCATTTCTGTTGCCGAGTCCATATTTTCCAATCACTTTGCCTTCTTTATTGCCACCTTTTGCGTTCCAGTCATACATGACCCACGTCAGGACATGCTAGGGAGATAAAGTTCCTAGATGAAATAAATGACTGCTTCTTGGAGCAGCTGGTTCATGAACCAACCAGAGGGGAAGCCATATTAGTCCTTAGTGGAACACCAGATCTAGTGCAAGAGATAAGGGTGTTGGGGCCACTTGGCAATAGTGATCATAGCATGATCACCTTTGATTTAATTAGTGGAGGAGGGATAGTAAGGAAATCCACAGTACTACCTTTTAACTTTCAAAAGGGAGACTATGATAAAATGAGGAAAACAGTTAAGAAAAAACTAAAAGGAGCAGTTGCGAAGGTTAAAGACGTACATCAAGCTTGGGTGTTGTTGAAAAATACTATCTTGAAAGCCCAGACCAGCTGTATTCCACACTTTAAGAAAAGTGGAAGGAAGTCAAAAAAACTGCCAGCATGGTTTAAAGGTGAGGTCAGAGAGGCTGTTGTTGCCAAAAAAGCATCTTTCAGGAAATGGAAAAAAGAGCCAAACGACAAAACCTGGAAACAGCACAAGCACTGGCAAGTCAAATGCAAGGCATTGATAAGGCAGGCAAAGAGAGAATTTGAGAAGAAGCTTGCTGCGGAAGCAAAAACGCGAAATAGAGACCTTTTCAAGTACATTCGTAGCAAAAACCTGTGAGAGAGTCAGTTGGTCCATTAGATGATAAAGGGGTTAAAGGAGCACTAAGAGGCGACAAAGCGATAGCAGAGAGACTGAATGAATTCTTTGCTTCGGTCCTTACTGAGGAAGATGTAGGGATGTTACCCATGACTGAAGTGGTATTTAAAGGTGCGGAAGAATTGAAGGAAATATCGATACATCGGGAAAATGTCTTACAACTATTAGATAAACTGAAGAGTAGCAAATCATCTGGGCCAGATGGTATACATCCAAGGGTGTTGAAAGAACTGAAATATGAGATTGCAGACCTGCTATCAGTAATCTGTCAACTATCATTAAAATCATCTCTAATACCTGAAGATTGGAGGATCGCCAATGTAACACCAATTTTTAAAAAGGGTTCCAGGGGTGATCTGGGAAACTACAGACCGGTGAGCCTGACGTCAGTACCGGGAAAAATGGTAGAAACCATCATAAAGAATAAAATTACTCAGCATGTAGATAGTCACAACCTAATGGGAGACAGCCAACATGGCTTTAGACAAGGAAGATCTTGTCTTACTAATCTGTGATGTTTTTTTGAAGGAGTGAATAAACAGGTGGACAAAGGTGAGTCGGTTGATATTGTGTATCTGGACTTTCAGAAAGCCTTTGACAAGGTCCCTCATCAGAGACTTTTGGCAAAACTAAAGAGTCATGGGATAGGAGGCAATGTACTATTGTGGATCAGGAACTGGTTAAAAGATAGAAAGCAGAGGGTAGGGCTAAATGGCCAATTTTCCCAATGGAGAAAGGTGAATAGTGGTGTACCCCAGGGATCTGTGCTGAGTCTACTGCTTTTTGACATATTCATAAATGACCTGGAAAGTGAAATAACGAGTGAGGTTATCAAATTTGCAGATGACACAAAACTATTTAAAGTTGTTAAAACCCAAGAGGATTGTGAAAAATTGCAAGAGGATCTTGATAAATTGAAAGACTGGGCATCAAAATGGCAGAAGAAATTTAATGTGGACAAGTGCAAGGTTATGCACCTAGGGAAGAACAACCCAAACTATGGTTACACGATGCAAGGTTCCACATTAGGAACCACCACCCAGGAAAAAGATTTAGGCGTCATTGTGGATACCATGTTAAAACCCTCGGCCCAGTGTGCAGCGGCGGCCAAGAGAGCAAACAGAATACTAGGTATGATAAGGAAAGGAATGGAAAATAAAACAAAAGATATTATAATGCCTCTATATCGTTCCATGGTGAGACCGCACCTTGAATATTGTGTGCAATTCTGGTCACCGTATCTTAAAAAGGATATAGCAATTTTAGAAAAGGTACAGAGAAGAGCCACCAAAATGGTAAAGGGGATGGAAGGATACTCCTATGAAGAAAGGCTAAAAAGGTTAGGACTCTTTAACCTGGAAAAGAGACGGCTGAGGGGAGATATGATAGAAGTCTATAAATTAATGAACGGAGTGGAACGGGTAAACGTAGATCGATTGTTTACCTTATCAGAATATAGAAAGACTAGGGGACATGCAATGAAGCTACAGGGTAAACTATTTAAGACTAATAAAAGAAAATATTTTTTCACTCAACGTGTAATCAAACTCTGGAATTTGTTACCGGAGGATGTAGTAAAGGCTGTTAGTGTAGCTGGGTTTAAAAAAGGTTTGGACAAGTTCCTGGAGGAAAGGTCCATAAACCATTATTAAGAAGTGACCGAAGATATCAATGCTTGACCCAGAACAAGCATTGTGGAACTTGTGTCTCTTGGGGAAACTGCTAGGTACATATGACCTAGATTGGCCACTGTTGGAAACAGAATACTGGGCTTGATGGACCTTGGTCTGACCCAGTATGGCATATCTTATGTTCTTATCTTATGTTCTTATGACTATTGGGATATCCTGTTTGCATGTTCTGTCAATTTCAGCTTGTACTTTTTCATAGAACTCATCAACTTCTTCCTTTTCTGCAGCTGTTGTTGGGGCATATACCTCACTAGAGATATTACTTTCATACCACTGACCGCCATACCTACTGATGGAACACATATCCAAGTGAAACAAAACATACGATACCATGGAGTTACCCTGGAGCAACACCTCATCTTCAAAACACACATATGAAGCATAACTCAGAGCATATATTTCAAGCTAAAAACAATCAAGAATCTTAAACCACTCCTATCAGACCATGACTTCCGCTCTGCCCTCCAAGCAACTATATTCCCCCACTTTGACAATGGTAATATCATCCTCTAGGTCCTACCAAACTCAAACATCCACCCTTTCCAACTTGCACTCAACACGGCTGCACAAACCCCCTTCAGTGCAAAAAGAACATATCACATCACTCCTCCCTTCAAGCAACTGCATTTGCTCCCCATTGTTGAAGATATAAAATTAAAATCCATACAATATTCAAAGTCCTCAATGACTCTGCTCCACCACACCTACAAACCCTGCTCCAGATTATACCCAATAACAGAGGGTGATAATCCACCTCAAGGAACATGCTACAAACACCGTCAATGTTCACAAAAACCAACATCACCACATCTAAGAGAGATTTCTCTCTCTACGCGCCACTCCTATGGAATTCTATCCCAGAAAATCATAGGACTACAACTGATACAGCCTCCTTTAGGAAAGCCCTTCAAACCCACATCTTCAGAGAATGCTACCCACTAACTTAGCCCTCATAGTCTCCATCCACCGCCCCCAGCCTTACCCCTCCCAAAGACCCTAAGGGGTATGTTTACTAAAAGCCCGGTAAAGTGCGGGCCGCGGTAGAGTGCGTGTTCCGTATAAGGAGTGGGCGTTCCGTCCTGAAGAAGAAAAGCCGTGATTGACAGATGCGCTAAGGTGCGCGGTGCCCGTGTGCGCCCCTCACCTTAGCGCAACTGAGAGCTGAACGGGAGGCATATGTGTCGCGCTGATCTACAAACCAAAGAACAGAGCCACAGCATAATGGTTAAAGCACTGACCAATGGTGCAAGGATCAGGGGTTCGAACCCCCACAATGCTCAATGGCTTGCTGAGGTGTTAGTTTATGAGGCAGAGAAATACAGGGCCGAATAAAGCAGCGCGCTGATTTTTTTTGGCGGCACATCAATACTGGACGGTATAAGGCGGCGCTGATGTTTTTATGCGGCATATTAATACTCGGCGGCATAAAGCAGCGCGCTGATGTTTATGGCGGCATATTACTACTGGGCGGCATAAGGCGGCACGCCGGTTTCGGCGGCAATCACATACTGGAAGGTATAAGTGGGGCGCTGATGTGCAAACAGAAACACAGAGCCACAGCACAATGGTTAAGGCACTTACCAATGGTGCAGGGATCAGGGGTTTGATCCCCCACTGTGCTCAATGAGCAGGGCTTGGTGTGGTGATATTTTAGGAGGCATACAAATAATGGGCGGCATAAGGCGGCGCGCAGATGGGCATTAGGCTATTGCTTAAGGAGGCTATAATAATAGAAGGCATAAGTTGGCGCGCTGATGTGCAAACACAGGAATAGAACCACAGCACAATGGTTATGACACTGACCAATGGTGCAGGGAGCAAGGGTTCAATTCCTCACAATGCCCAATGAACAGGGCTAGCTGAAGCATTACATATTATGGAGAAGGTTGCTTTAGGAGTCAATTTATTTTTATTTTAATTTACAGTACTAGCAAACGCACCCTTAAAGCGTGTGAACATAATATGCCCCATAAGGCACATTGTAAAGTGCACTGTCTGCCACGGCACCCTAGAATGTTGCTCACAGGGCGCTGTAGAGGGTGTCGTATGAGGTACCGCAAGGTCAGAGTACTGTTTTCGATGGCAGCACTGTGCAGTTTAAGGAATGAAAAGCATAGGTAGGTGCGTTGACATGCAAGGGAGAGCAGCAGTGGAGCACAATGGTTAAGGCACTGACTGCTGATACAGGGGTCATGGGTTTGCTCCCCATGGTGCCTAATACGGAAGGCTGGCTGTGGCAGCAGGTTTGCAATGTACATATTTTGTCCTGCAGCACCGTATGTTTATTTTATTAATTTCTGCCAGCAAACACTCCCTCACGTGCCGTAATTGAAGGTGCCGTATAAGGCACCCTATACGGCACTCCATAGGGCACATTATTTATTTATTTATTTATTTATTTATTTTTTTTTATTTATCTATATTTTTTCTATACCGCCCCTTCCAGCGATCAAGGGCGGTTTACAAGGAACATTTTAACAATTGTACACCGATGTATACATTTACATTGAACAATCAGATTCAACTATTTACAATGAACGGTTAAGTTTAACAATTTACATTGAACAAAACTTCAACTTCAAGATGTATTAGTAATACAAACAACCATTAAATTATTTACATTGGATATTTACAGTGGTTGTGTTTTGTGTATATTTTGGAATTTATTTCCTTTTATGACGTAAATCGGGGGTGTGTATGGGGTTTCAGACGGGGGGGGGTGAGTTGTTTAGTTTTGAGCAAGGGGGTTTGTGTGTGTAATACCATGGTTATGGAGGTGTTTTGGGGGTATATGGGATTTCAAAGTGTTCAGTAAAGAGGTAAGTTTTTAGCTCTTTCCTGAACTGATAGAGGTCATTTATGACGCGAAGGTCTATTGGGAGGTCATTCCAGAGCGTAGGGGCAGTGAATGTGAATGCTCTGGAGCTAGTGGTTTTCTTTGTCTTCCTGAAGGCTTTTGGTGTGATAAGGGAGTGGGCTTCGTTTTGTCTGTGTGATCTAGTTTTGTTTGGTGATTGCAGTAGTGTGGATAGGTGTGAGGGGGCTATGTCTTTTATGAGTTTAAAGGTTGTTAGGATAGTTTTGTATCTGATTCGGCTATTGATTGGGAGCCAGTGTAGTTCTAGCAGTATTGGGGTTACGTGGTCTGTTAGACGTGCTTTAGCTATTACTTTTGCACAGATGTTCTGAGCTCTTTGAAGAAGGTATGTGCTTTTTTGAGGGAGGCCTATTAATAGACTGTTGCAGTAGTCAAAGTGGGGGGTGATTAGTGTATTTACTACAGATCTAAAATCTTGAGTTTCTAGGAGTGGCCTTAGGTGCTGAATAGTTTTTAGTTTGTAGTAGATGGTTTTTACGGTTTGTTTTATGTGTGGTAGCATGGTGAGTGTGTGATCTATTATCACACCTAAATATTTTACTTCTTTTCTAACAGGTATGGATGTTCTGTTAATTGTGATTGTTTCTGGGAAGGTGTTCTTTGTGGTTGATGACCTTGTTACGAACATTGCTTCCGTTTTTTTGAGGTTGATGCTGAGGTAGCTAGATTCTAACCAGGAGGAGGTCTCAGTCATACATTCTGATAGTGTGTCATATGAGGGGTTTTTAGCGGTTATAGGGATAGCGAGCATGATGTCGTCGGCGTATATAAAGTGGTTAATCCTGTGTTTTTTAAATATGTTTGTTATTGGTTGTAGATACAGGTTAAATAGGAGGGCGGAGAGGGCTGATCCTTGGGGTATTCCTTGGCCTTGGGGGAATGGTTCTGATGCTTCTTGGTCAATTTGTACGCGTATATAAAGTGCACTATCCGCCACGGCACCCTAATATGTCCCCCATAGGGGACCCTATAAGTTGTGTCACAGGATAATGTATAGTGCACCTTATATGGACGGAAACCATAGGGTGCCCGATAGGGCGCCATATAAAGCGGCACCCTATGGGTACAGTATGCTGAGGGTTTGTTTGCTGGCAACAAAATATGTACATTAAAGACAAATAATGCTTTGGACAACCCTAACAAATAACCCCAATGTGGGTTTGATCCCATGACCTCTAGCTTCACAGGCAGGGACATAACCATTAGGCTACAGCTCTATAGCTGCTAGCAAGCCCCTGGCTGGCTGCAGAAAGCCTGCACGTCACCACACAGACAGTCTGCTGTGGTCACCAGGATAGGGTTATCCCACCCGAACCCATGATGCACTGCACATGCAAATCAGCTGTCCACAGATGGACACAAGATGGGGAATGCACCCCCACAGCACCTCGGCCTGGTTGGGGGAAGTGACCGGGTGCACCCACACAGCACCTCGGCCTGGTAGGGGGGTACTGACCGGGTGTTTTACTGGCACAGAGTAGCTACACACCATCACATTGTGCGGGTACTGTGCTCACCCTGAGTGTGCAGTGAGGCGCCCAGGACCAGGTCCACAACACCTTCCATGGCTGATGGAGGCCATGTGGGAGCTCCAGAGCAGTGTTACTGTGTAAGACAGGTAGTGTCTGCACAAACACCATGGTGGCAGTAGAGGGCAACATCAACCCCAGTCCTGCTGAGGAACATACCCCACAGGGCAGTCAGTGCAGCTCTATACACAGCCATACCACAATAGCAGACAGACATAAGACCAGGATATGGTAAGCTGCACCCCACCACCATCTGATATTCCCCTGCAGCAAGCCAACAGCCACTGCAGCAAGACACATACCAGCTACAAACAGCCTGCTAGTTAGTCCATAGTGCATGTTCCCAGTGGAGATGCATGCACCCAGAACTGGGCTGTCAGCATACACAGCAAGCAGATAAATCAGTGACTGGGCCCCAAATGGAAACCCACATCTATTACATGAGAGAAATAGTATATAGCACTATGGTGGTGCCTAGCCATGCTGTGGTCACTGCACAGTCAAGGTGAGAGTGATCTCTCAGCAGGACATACTGAGGTCACCCTGTCTGTGTCTGTGGTGGCCGAGCACTACAATGTCCCACTCAGTGCCCTATGCCCTGTGCAGATGCACCCTGGCCAGCCTATACCCATGGTACCTTGCTCCTCATTATGCACATTGCCAGCCCAATACTGGCAACATTGCTGGCAGTGTGGGCTGTAGAAGGTGTTTGCAGCCACCACACACTGGATAGACAGACAGCCACCCCCACACCTATGCCAGCATTGTGCTACTATAGAGGGGTTCAGCAGCCATACCCACCACACCAGTCCTGGACACAGTACATGCATGGATATGGTACGCATTACTGTTGGGGGTCACATCCCAGGGTGGTAAACACTGTCAGAGACCAGACCTGCAGCACACACCGCAGACATCTGTTTGAGTGTTATGGTGGAGCTGAATGAGCAAACTGTGCTTTACGTAGGACTGGAGATCTGTCAGTTATAATGGGAAACGCTTGATAGCTGTGTACCGTATACCCAGGTGTAGGGTGGCAGTGCTGAGGTATGCAACTGTTAGTATTGGGAGATACAGACAGGGCCCAATGTCCTGCCTCTCCAGGAGGCATTGGCCAATGGGGCCTGTGGGGGGGTGTCTGGCCCTGTTGGCTGCTGCTTTACGGCAGAGTTCCCCAAATCCAGTCCTGGTGTTCCACACACTGTTCTGGTTTTCATGCTATCCCTCATAAATATGCATGAGCTACATCTGCATACCATGGGGGTGGTGCATAGCTATGCAGCACAGGCATCTTTGTTAGAGGCAGCATGGAACCTGAATGGTGTGGGGTCCTCCAGGACTGCATTTGGGAGACTCTGCTCCAGGTAATGCGCCTGTTTATGGTGTCTGTGAGTGCTGTGGTAAAATATAGGCGTATTAATCATGCATATGTTCCTAGCTATACGGTTTTGTCCTTACTATCACGGTTTAGTTGTAGGAAAAATATGTGGACTGGATTGGCAGTAGCCCCAGCTGGGCTTTGAATCTGTGAACATCTGTTCTTGCACACACTGTCTGTGTGCACTGCACCACCGTGTTGCCACAGATATGCTGTGTTCCCTGGGGAGTACATGACTGTACATCCGACAGAGCCTGTCTGTTGCGGTGGACGGTGCCAGCCTGCACAGGCCTAGGCCACTGTCTGCTGTGGTTTGCAGCCACTGCCCCCTCCGCCACCTGTACCCTTCCGCAAACATGCAGACATGTTCCTATCTGGGAAAAACATATGACCTGAGTGAGTTGTAGCACTCCAGGACTGACTTTGGGGGACTCGGCTGTAGGCAATGCCCATTGTTATGGTTTGTGTGCGGTGTAGGGTAAAATATAGGTGTTGGGACCATGCTTATGTTCTCTGCAATAAGAGTGTCTGTATTCTCACTGTTTAGTGGTGGGTAACATGATGGGGACTGGGTTGGCAGGAGCCCCAGCTAGGCTTTGAACCTGTGGCTCTCTGGTCTTACAGGTACTGGCTGTGTCTGCTGCACCACACTGTGGCCACAGAAACTGTGCAGTCTCTGGAGATGTGATACCTGGCCGCACGAGTCAGACACCCTGCTCTTCACAATTTTACTGTGGGCTCGTTGACCTTGTATGGGGACAAAGGTGCAAATAAACCTCACAAATGCACTCCAAAAAAGGGGAAGAAAACCATAACCAAGCTGCGCAACAGTGATATCAATGGGCAACCTGGAAAACACTCCCAGGAAAGCTCCATTAAAATGCAGTGCTTTTGAATGCGTCTACGGAGCGTAGACCCTTCCAAAAATCATTTCTTTTTTTTGGAGCTTTCCTGGGAGTGTTTTGTATGGTTGCCCATTAATATCACTGTTGCCCAGCTGGATTATAATTTTCTTAGAATTTGTTGTGGTCATTTTCATATCATATTTGCTATTTTGTTCTGTGCACATGTATCACACTGCTCACGTTTGTTAGGTTTCCCCGATTTTGCTGTACATTGCTGACGGAAATGGTTTCTCTTCCCTTTAAATGCGGGCATGCTTCTGTGCGGGGAGTCTCTCCCCTCCCACATTCCACCCATTGACCCCGTCTCTCCGCCCCTCGGGGGCCTTCCTCCGCCCTCATTTCGCCTTTCCACGCCTCTATCGCACATGAGCGCCCCGCAAACGTGCGCGTTTTCGGTGCACGCGTGCGGGGCCCGTTAATGTGACGTGCACGCGTACGGGGCACTTAAGAGCACTTAAATGCATCATTTTAGGGCGCTCAAGTGCGCCCCGCACAAGAGCGCCGTTTAGTAAACATACCCCTAAACCACCTGTACCTCAATCCCCATACAGTTATAAATGTGTATAGTTACCTCCCACCCATATGTATCAAAGTTCTTCCAAGTTGACGTTCCTGTTTATTGTAGATGTTCTGTTACAATGTAAATCGCTTTGATCGAAGGATAAAGAAATATAAAAAACTGTTAAATAAATAAATATGCCTATATTATAGTTGTGCTGATGGACATTATTCATAGATGAATAGAAATTAAGCATTCACTGATTGCACTGTATTTCACTACAGTTCTTGCAAGTTTCTTCATGCTTATAAATGCAACCCTCTATCTTCTTTTTCTTTCATTTCCAGCATAGTATATCATGTGATAATTGGATGCAAAGCGCCTCATGAAAGAACATAACACCACAAAAGAAAACCCAAAATGGGGGAAAATCCAATCCACATACCTATGTACATCCCCCCTCCCCTGCCATCACCACATTGGCACAAATACCCAAAAGCATGACCAGTGATGTGTACTGAGATAGCTGATAGATTCTGGCACCAGTATAGAGTTCTTTTTCCTTCTCAGTAAGATAATATTAATGCTTTAAAGTATTGGTGCAAAAATAGCATGATGTCCTTACTGTGTAAGTAGGAGAATCATAGATGAGTCATTACTATAGATATAGGGAGAGGGATGGGCTGAAGGATCGTAGGAGGTATATTTATGTTTATGTTTATTAGGTCTTTTTTTTTTTTTAAATTCTTTATTTTCGTTTTATAACAACAAGGGAAAAGGAAGACATACAGCTAAAAGACAAATACAAAAGTGTAATACATACACCAAAGTAAACCCCTACCACCCCCCTCCCCCCTGCTTCTTCTCTAGAAAACTAATCATTCCCGAAGCGGGCGTGTACTTACATTATTGTGTTACAAAACCTAACGGTGATCGGAAACATGATGAGTGCACATTATACAGGCATGTTGGAGCAATGAGCAGATTGTACATAATCATTAAGCATCTGCCATTTAGACAAGCGAGAGTGAGGTTGGGCATGGGGAATAGCTCTCCGAGGTATCTGCTCATATTTACTATATAAGCAGACAAGGTTCCACCATTCATTGACAGTAAGTCGAGAGCTGTCCTTCCAATTCCTCGTGATTAAGCATATGGCTATACCCAGCATGAAATCAAGGAGAAAGTGACCCTTCTTAGGAAGAGAGGGGATCTCCGCCACAGAGCGGAGTCCCACGATCTTCCAAGAGAGAGGTTCGTGAAGGTGTAAGATAAACTGAATACGACCCCAGACCCGCCCCCAATAAACCTGTAGTTGAGGACATTCATAAATAACATGAGCGAGGGTTCCCACAGCAGTATGACAAGACCAACACTGGTCCCTAGCATTTGTGTTCCATTTGGCTATTTTTTCTGGGGTATAAAAGCATCTGTGTGCAAAGAAGAAGAGAGTTTGGGTAACAGAGGCAGACCGGGAGACCCGCACTACTTTGCTCCAGAAAACGCTCCATTTCACAGGGGTTAAAGTGGTTTGCAGTTCGCGCTCCCAGGCTTGTTGGGCTCTAAAAGTGGCCGTGTCTGTACCCTGACATAATATTTTATAAAAGTTAGAGGCTACCCCATGCGTACTACCAATAGAGTGAACTATCTCTAATAGCCCGTCCTCAGTAGGGACAGAGGGCGGCATGATTCGAGCACTTCTGAGGCAGTGTTGAAGCTGCATCAATTGAAAGTAGTGTTTCGCTGGTAACGCAAATTCCTTTTGTAAATCAGAAAAGGTTTTCCAACAAGCTGCAGAGAAAAGCTGTTGGGGTGTCCAGATCCCCCTTGAGTACCAGGGTTTCCATGCTATCGTTCTATTTAGGACTTGAATTCTGGGGTTATTCCATAGCGGGAGTCCGTCCGGAGGACATACGTTCAGGCCCAGTGATAGAATGAGAGTGTTAAAGGCCGCAAGAGTATCGACAATCATTGGTGGATGGCGGGTGTCTACTTGATAGGACATACCGGGGAGATGGGTCAACGGAATTGGGCTACTAAGCTCCTCTTCTATGTCAAGCCAAACTGGTCTGCTGTCTGTTGAGGTATCTAGCCATCGGGCACCTTGCTTAAGTAGGAAGGCTTGAGGATATCTAAGAAAATCAGGAAATCTGGTACCCCCTCTTTCCTTTGCAGACTGTAATTTTTGTTTAGCTATCCTTGGTGGCTTGCCCTGCCAGAGATAACGGACGAGAAGGCCCTCAATATCTTTATAAGTATGTAGCGGGAGTAAGCATGGCAGCATTTCTAAAATGTAATTCACTTTGGGGACTATCATCATTTTCACAGTTTCTAAGCGACCCCACCATGTAAGAGATAAGGGAGACCAACGATTCGTGAGCTCACGGACCTTGGAGACTACCTCTTTGGCATTAAAACTGATAGTGTCTTCTAAAGGAGAACAGTAATGGACCCCGAGATACTTCACCATGCGGGATTGCCAAAGGAAGGGAAAGGCCTGCATGTCAGCCTCATGTACCCAGCGGTTCAGTGGGAATGCTACAGATTTGGTCCAGTTAATTTTATAGCCCGATAATTGTGAGTATCCGTCAATCAGATCCAAGACAGCTGGAACCGAATCGAGGGATACGAAAAGCATAAGGTCATCTGCATATGCAGAGAGTTTAATCTCCCTACGACTGAAGGGGACACCTCGAATACGTGCGGATTGTCTAATAAGGAGGGCTAGGGGTTCAAGAGCTAGATCAAAGAGCAGTGGTGATAGGGGGCAACCTTGACGCGTGCCTCTTTGGAGATTAAATGGCTGAGACTTGATGGCATTAACACAAATACTGGCGACGGGTTGAGTATACATGACTTGGAGATATCGGAGGAAGCCCTCCCCAAAGCCATACCATCGGAGAACTGCAAATAAGAAAGGCCATTCTAGACGATCAAAGGCTTTTTTCGGCATCCAGGGAAAGACCCACCCATGGAAGATCTAGATTGGCAGCACTGGATAGCACATGGCACAAGGTCCGAGCATTGTCAGCAGTTGATCTGCCGGGTATAAAACCGCATTGGTCGGGGTGAATTAGGGTGGCCATCCTGTCAGATAGCCGGGTGGCCAAGATCGTTGCGAAGATCTTATAATCGGCATTAAGTAGGGAGATTGGACAGTAGTTGGCGGTTAGTAGCGGGTCTCTGCCTTCTTTCTCAAAGACTACCACATTAGCTGCAGAAAAGGATCCCAAAGAGGATGTATCTACCGCAAGGGCAGTAAAATAGAGTTTTAAATAGGGAACTAAATCTGCACTGAACGTTCTGTAGAATTCGGTCGGGAGACCATCGGGCCCTGCGGCACGGCCCGAGGCTGTTCGTGTTAGGGCAGATTGGATCTCTGAAGTAGAGAAGGGTTCATCCATCGCATCCCTATCATCTTCAGAGAGGGTCGGCCGCTGAATGTCAGAAAGCAATCGCTCGAATGTCTCTGACGAGAACTCACATTCAGATTGATATAGGCGGGTATAGAAATCCCGAAAGAGCTCTACAATGTCGGAGTCTGTGGTTACTATGCCCCCTCCCTGTGGAGCTCGAAGGGCCGCTACGCGTTTGGCTTCTTTTTGACCTTTCAAGGCGTTGGCTAAGAGTCGACCGGCTCGGTTATTTTCACGATAATATGTCCCTCGCTGAAGCTCAATACTCTTAGAAGCTGCAGTTGAGAGGATTGAGTTATATTGAAAACGGAGACGCTGTAATCGAATTAATACACATGGATCAGTACGTGAAGTTAGAACTCGTTCGCCTGCTTTTATTTGTTGGTCTAGTGTGAGTAGCTGCTGTTTGCGTTGTTTCCGCAGGCGGATTTGATAGCTAGTGATCGTTGCTCGAATGGCCGCTTTGAAGCCCTCCCACCAAGCCCAATTCGCAGTATCCTGGGGTAGATTAAAATGGAAGTAATCCTGTATGGCTGCTCGAATTTCTACCTGGAACTCTGGCTGAGTTAACAGGGCTCTATCAAAGAACCAGGCCCCCGAATTCCCTTGGGGTGCAGTAGTGTGTAATTGAAAGGAAATGGTGGCATGATCTGAAATATGTCGGGAGTGAATCTTTGCAGTGTCCACCTGAGGAACTAACAGTTTTGATATTAGAAAGAAGTCTATGCGAGACTGGGATTTATGAGGGGAAGAGAAGAAAGTGAAGTCAAGCTCATTGGGGTGTAGTAACCTCCATAGATCAACTAAAGCAAGATCTTTGATCAGGGAGGTAAGCGTGGTGTGACTCTTGGGGGGACCACTTGTCCTAGGCGGCTGTTTGTCAATCAGGGGATCAAGGACTAGATTGAAATCCCCCCCAATTATCAATGAAGTATTAGCAGAGGCCTGTGCAACCTGAGCAATGGTAGCAAAAAAGGCAGGGTCATCCACATTAGGAGCGTAAAGGCATATACATGTAACTTCAAGGCTACCTATCTTGAGGTGAACTCTGGACCATCTACCTTCTGTATCTGAGCTAGTCGCAATAATAGTAGCATGCAAAGATTTCCTAACCAGTATGGCGACCCCACATTTCTTAGAAACGGCTGGGGAATAGGCGGCCACCATGTAAGGTTTAATATTGAGTTTAAGAGTTTCCTTCGAATTTAAATGCGTTTCTTGGAGAAAAATCAGATCCGCGGCTTCCTGACTTAGGTAGCTTAGGATTTTCTTCCGTTTTATCGGATTATTGATTCCTTTTACGTTCAATGAGAAAATCTTACATGGTGCCATCAATCGGTAATAGACATTTGAGGTAAGGGCGCTTGAAAACATACAACATAATCAGAATCTGTGCAACAATGACATAATCACCAAGTATTCTGGCTAATACACCCCATATTGAAAAGTATGTACCAAAGTATCTTAGAGAAGAAGCAAAACCCCCAAAGAATATGGCGACCATATGTCTGCGGGAGGAGGCCCTAGAGAGGGAATAGAAAGACATGAAAAAAAGAAAAGAAACACCAGAGTCCATAATTAACACTGTCTCTGATACTCATCGAGGCTACTGTGGGTAGATGGAGTCGGGTCACAGATATCATCAAAAGTAAGGCAACAAACTGCCCTCGCCAGACTCTTTGCTGGGCTGCGGCAGATCCAATATGGCGGGTGTAGCGGATATGAGAATACTTGCAGGAATATTCTGGAAGTCAGCGCATCAAGTCGGCTTCTTTGGAATCCAAAAACTCCGCTAGTAGATCAGGGTCCTCAAATGTTCTTGTCTGATTGTGAAGCGTGACTCGGAACTTGGCCGGGTACATCAGGCCATAGCGTGCTTGTAGTTGTTGAAGCCTCGGCCGAAATTCCAGAAAGCGCTTTCGGCGGTCGACCGTGGGTTTAGCCAAGTCGGGATAGAAGGAGATCTTGTGGCTCTCAAACTCCATATGGCCCTTTGCCCGAGAGGCACTTAGAATTTGCTCAACGTGTTGATATCTCAAAAGTCGAAAAATGATAGGCCGCGGGGTCTTCCTGTTGAGCGTTATGCTTGTGGGCACACGATGAGCGCGATCGATCTCCAAATCTTTGGTAAAGGTGGTTTGGAGCAGGGAAGGGAGGATTTTGCATAAAAACTCTTTCATGTCTCCCGATTCCGCTCCCTCCGGTATGCCCACGAGTCAAATGTTGTTGCGGCGCGCTCTATTATTGCCATCTTCCACTTCTTTCTGCAAGGCCCGCACCTGGCGTTCAACTTTGTCGAGTTTGGACAACCGGGCCGCATGGGAGTCCAATATGCTCTCCATTTTGTCCTGACGCGAAGAAAGCCCTTCTAGCTTGCTTTGCAGCACACCAAAATCTTCCCGCAGCGCTCGGAGTGCTTCACCGTTTGACTGCACGAGGTCTTTGACCCCTCTAATCTCTGCGAGGATTTCCTGCTGCATTTCGGGGCCCTCGCGCAAGGCCAGCCCCTTCTGCGGGGACGGAGGTTCAGTTTTGGATCGTTTGCCGTGAGAAGCCGCTGGAGATCCAAATTCCAGGCGCGTGGGTTTGGTCCCCGCCATCTCACCAATGTGCCCCGGCAGGATCAGAGTAGAAGTTCCAAGTATTTACGGTGTTAATTCAGGATTCTGAGTAGGCCTCTCGGGAGCCTCAGCGTTATGCGACCATCCCGCTGGACATCAGGCTCCGCCCCCGTTTATTAGGTCTTGATAAGCCGCTCTTTGAGACCACAGAAGAATGGTGTACAATATCTAAAAACGAGTTTTTAAAATTGCACGTGTGAAAAGAACACCAATAAAAACAGGAAAGAATGGAAACATTAAAACCAATCACACATCAAAAAAGAGGGGAAGGAGGAACCAAGGAGTGGGGGGATGGAGGAGAGGAGGGAATAGGGCAAACTAGGTAGACAGGAGATTGTTAGCGATATTAAAGAAGGTAGATCTTCAGTAAGGATTTAAATTTAGGAAAGGAATGTTCCAGACAGAGGGCAGAAGGGAGTGTGTTCCAGGTGGCAGGAGCGAAGAAGTAAAAGGCAGCAGACTGGGTGGTTTCAAGCCAAGCCTGGGCAACTGTAGGAAGATGAAGGCGGTTTGCATGGAGACTGTGGAGGGAGCGGTAAGGGCAATGGGGAAAAAGGAGGTCAGAGAGATAGCGGGGAAGACTGGTATGAAAGGCACGATAAACCAACATAAGGAGCTTGTATTATAGGCGGTGTTCAATGGGGAGCCAATGGTGCTGTATTAACAGTGGAGAGACATGATCATGATGGGAGGCATGAGCAAGAATATGGATGGCAGTGTTTTGTATTAGTTGGAGGTGACGTAGCTTATTCTAGGGAAGGCTAAGGAAATTGATGTTACAGTAATCTAAACTGGAGATGACAAGGGTGAGAAGGAGATTGCAAGAGAAGAGAGGGCCAAGAAGGGACGAACGGCATGGTAGATGAGAATACAGTACAACCCTGCTACTGGAAATTACCCCTGCAGGAATTCAGAACACAACAAAGCAAAATGTTAAACCTCGAGTGATATTATAGTTCTGTCATATATTTTAAGTAAAACATCACTCAAAAACAATATGCTTTGTTCCTGTGACAAACAAAGCATGCAGGATAATGCATTATTCAGGTCTGTGACACAGAAGTGTGATTTTTGTGTGCAGAATTACAGCAGGAGTAGGAAATGGAGAATGTCACAGTAATACTCCGGTCATGAGCACAGAAGGGATGGACAGTTAGCATGGCTTCACAGAAGCAGCAGGCTTGAATAGAAAGTGCAGTAGTATGTGTGTGCAGTTGGTAGGTCTGTGAAGGGGTTGGTGACCACCTCAGCACTAATGTGCATGCCAGTAAGTGTGGACCACAAACAATTTTGAAACAAAAGTATGTTGGGGGAGCTAGGCCATTCACTACGGGCAGCAGTAGTAGCATAATGCCCAGAAAAGCAATCCGGTTACCAAAAGGGGTGTCAATTCAAATCCTGTGGGAAGTCTGCTTGATAAGACAAGCAGACATATCTGCTGCAGCAGTGCTAAGCACTACAAGCACTTTTCATGCCATGAAAGCATCTGGCAATTAGAAGCATAGAAACATAGAAACATGATGACAGAAAAAGACCACATGGCCTATCTAGTCTGTCCTTCCATATTAACCACTACAACAGTCCCCTTTTTTCCTTTAGAGATCCCCTGTGGTTTTCCCATGCTTCTTTGAATTCAGATACTGTCCTCATCTATACCACCTCCACTGGGAGACTATTCCATGGATCCACCACTCTTTCCATAAAGAAATATTTCCGCTTATCACTCCTGAATCTATCCTCTTTCACTCTCATCCTATGTGCCCTCATAGCAGGTAGACACCCCTGCTTATCCCTGGGGATACATAGCATGCACTCTTGCTACATTTGAGATTTAAAGTCAGAAACGTTTGGAAACACAATTCTGGACTTGATGGGCTTTTGGTCTGACTCAGCATGGCAGTTCTTATGTTATCTATATTTTAGAAAAGGCTCCACATTTGGCAGAGTCTTTTCTAAAATACTGAGAGAATTGTTTATTGCTATTTCAATTTCTCATTTCCTATGTTCTACTATAGCTAAAATATGCCTTCACATTACTAGAATAAAGGTAACCCTTACTGACTGTTCAGCCACCTCCCTATCAATATGTACCAAGATCTGAATATCAGTAACAAAAGGATTAACATCTCCAAAAAAAAAATCACCAAAACAATTACCAGTGTTGAGTGAAAGTTTTCTTCAGCACATCCCTAATATATATTGAGTGAAATATATCATTAAATAGTAGCTCCATGCAAGCCTTCCCTGTGCTATTTCAATTTTGTTTTATGCTTGCAATTTACAGGTGTAGCATTTAACTTTTCACCATTTTTTCGTGATTACTGTCTCCCATAGGCCCTCCTTACTGCGCTGTAGTTCAGTTCTATTATCTTCAGGAACAGGGTATACTGCTGTTTTTTCATTTTGTATATATTATGTAGAGTAATTGTTCGGACTACTGTGGAGTTTAGAATTTGCTCTGTGAAATGTTTTACTGGCTTAAAAAAGGTAAAGATTTCCAAATGCTTTTGGCTTATGCTGTTCCATTAGAAAAACCAGAGCCCATATGCAAAGTTGAAAGTGGCTGCACTGTGCACAAGGAACTGACCTTAGTATCATTTTAGAAAGCGTTTTATGACATTGACTAACTTTTTATGCTTTTACTGAAGGAGGACAGTGCACCAAAAATAGGATAATTGTAAAAATAGGAGTAATATTGTCAAAAACTATATTGGTATGATATTCTGGGCAGATTATGCGCCGCTACAGTGCATAGCTGTACCTGCCAACACTTAAACACAGATATTCATATGTGGCCCCGGCACTGAATCACCACACATGGGGAAGCCGCATTAGATAACTAGGCAGCAGCAATATTGCATGACGCTCGGTTAGCTCCTGTGCCGAAAGATAGGTGAAGGTTTTCCTCGCCTATCTTTTCGGCGCAGATTGCTAACTGGGCATCATGCAATATTGCAGCTGCCCTGTTATTGCTTGTCGATGCCTCCACTCCACCCCGGAACGCCCCGACATGTCCCGATGCTAACCGGATAGCCAAGGAGTTAGCAGGGGATATTCAATGGCACTAACCGTGTAAGTGCCGTTTACTATCCCAATTTAAGGCATTTGCAAGGCTTATTGGGCTGTAAACCATGTAAATGCCTTTTAAATATCGGGTCCTAAACAAATAAAATCAGTCAAAAATATAAAATAGTGCAAAATTTTAAAGATTGAGCAATATGAAACAAAGATTTACCCAAACTGTAAAGTCATATGGGATCTATGGTCTTGAAAATTGTGTTGTATATTTCTAAAAAGTATGCTTGTATTATTGACATATTTAGACTGGTTTGTGCAGAAGTAGCATTTTCAAGGTAGATGAAAAGTAAAAAATAATGGGCCCAATATTCAGCATCAGCAGCTATTGTAAAATGCATAGCTGCCGCTGCTGAACATTAATCACAGATATTCAATGCCGGGGCCATATCTAGCCGCCACTGACATTGAATATCCGGGGCAGCTGCACTGCCCGGACGCTAACCTGGCACTAGCGTTATTGAGCTGCTCCTCCACTCATACAAATCTGCACATGGAAAAAATTGAACAGAGGACACTCGGCATCTTACACATGTAAGTGCAGGCAAGTATTTTGCAACTTACACATGTAAATGCCAGAACTTACAATTGTGTGTTGGTATTTTGCAGATTAATACATTATAAATGCTGCTAAAGAAATAAAGAGGCTGCAAAGCTTGTTTATTTTTTGATTTGGAGGAGCGAATAAATAATGGGGACTTAAGGAGGATAACTCCCCTAATCCGTCCTGTAAAGGGCTGGCTGAAACATTTTTTAGAAACTTACCCAAGCCAGGGAACAACTATAAATCTTGTCATGGAAATATTTGACCATACACATGCTTTTTTGACTTTCTTACTACTACTACTACTACTACTACTAATCATTTGTATAGTGCTAAAAGGCATACGCAGAGCTGTACAGACACATGTAAAGATGGTCCCTACTTATCAGAGCTAAGGTGAACGAATCAAAGTCTGGCATTAGCAGTAGAAGAGGAGGGCACAGATAGAAGCACTCTGCCAGAAGAGCATAGTTCTCAAGGAAGGGTATAGAGAGAGATAAGAGAAGAAAGGTAGTGAGGAACAGCAGAATGAATGCACTTATAGGTCAGTAGGAGAAGTTTGAACTGGATATGGAAATGAATAAGGACCCAGTGAAGCAACTTTAAGAAGAGGAGTTATATGAGCATATCAAGGTTTGTGGAAGATTAGCTGCACAACTGAGTTTTGAATAGATTGAAAGGGAGAAAGATGATTCAGAGGGAGACCAGAAATGAGGAGGTTGCAATAGTCTAGGCTAGAGGTGACTAAAGAGTGGTTGAGTATCTTAGTGGTGTGTTTAGAAAGGAAGAGACAAATGTTTCAGATGTTATAGAGAAACAAACAACCAGTTTTAACTATCAATTGGATGTGTGTGGAGGAGAGAGAGGATTAAAGACGACCCCACGGTTGCGAGCCGAGGAAACAGGGAAGAGAAGGGCATTATCCACAGAGATTGAGAATGGAGAAAGTGGAGAAGTGGGTTTAAGGGGAAAAATAAGAAGCTCAGTTTTGACCATGTTTAATTTCAAACGGCAATGAGACATCCAAGAAGCATTGTCAGATAGGCAGGCAGAGATCTGGGCCTGGATGTCTAGGGTGATTTCAGGTGTAGAGAGGTAGATCTGAGATTCAATAATGTAAAGATGGCACTGAAAGCCATGGGAAGAGATGAGTGCACCAAGGGACTGGGCATAGAGAGAGAAAAGGAGTGGACCCAAGACAGATCCTTGGGGTACCCCAACTAAGAGAGGGATAGCATTAGAGGAGGATCCACCAGAACAGACACTGAAAGTACAATGGGAGAGATAAGAAGAGAACCAAGATAGCACATGTTCTGTTAGCATGGAGTTTCTATGTGGGGAACTGTAGTAATTTGGCTTGTTCAGTTTTCTGAATAGAAGACAAAGTCAAGACAATGGCTTTGAATAAGGAGGTAACCTAAAAACACACCTTTTCTCTCTGGCTTTCGATGTGCCCTCTCCTTTTGTGTAATCTCCTTTTCCTGTCCCTAACCTTCCCTGTTGTTTCTTCCCTACCCCCTCCTTGTCTCTCTTGTCTATTCTTTTAAATAGAAATTGTACTCTTTTAAACAGACATTGTATTTTTTTTCCTTTCCAGGCTTCGGCCTCTTTTTAGACATTTGTTTTTATATTGTACATCGCTTTGATTTCTGTAGAAAGGCAATTTTATCAAAAACTAATAAACATAAACATAAACATAAGGGAAAGGAAATTTAAAGGGTATGGGTCAGAGGGGTTATCAACCTGAATGTCAAAATCCTCAAGAATAAGGAAGGAGAAAGATGAGTCCATAAAGAAGGAGCCAGGAGTGAAAGTCAGTGAGAAAGGTGGAGGTGGACATGTCAGGGGGACAATAAATAACAGCTATCCAGAGAGGTAGTGGAATAAAAAGGCAGATGGAGTGGACTTCAAAGGAGGGGTTGAAATTGGCAGGAAGGAGAGAGTAGGAGCCTAACACCACCACCACGGCCAGTGGGACGAGTTGTGTGGGAGAACTCGTAGCTGCCATAACAGAGAGCAGTGAATGAAGCTGAGTCTTTTGATAGGAGCCAGGTCTCAGTTACAGCAAGAAGATGGAGAGCATTTGAGATAATGAATAAAGGCAAGTTTATTTGAGATGGAGTGTACATTGCACAAAGCACATGAGAAAGGGAGAGAGGAGGGGGAAAGGAGAGGGATATGAATACGATTTGAGCAATTGAATGAGGATCTGTCATGGGAGTGTAAGAAAGGTCTAGGAGGGCCAGGCTTGGGATGGATATCTCCAGAAAACAGAAGAAGGAGTAGAAGTGTGTGGGGCAATGAAGAGACAGCATGGCGGAAACGAGGGTAAGGTTGTTTCAGAGACAAAGGAGAAGGCTAAATGAGAGTGAGAAAATGGTGAAGCTCAAGAGCTGATGAAAGAGTAGATGACAAGATGCTGGGAGAAGTGGGGATGGTAAAGGGAAGATGAGGGGGACTTGAGGTTGTTGGTCTGAGGGGAGAAGATAGGGAGTGTTAACAATAGGAAGAGGAAATGATACGGTGCCGTAAGAGAAAGATAGAGAGGAGAACAGAAGTCAGTTAAAAATTTATGAAGGATAGGAAGGAGAGAGATCTCAGAAAATTAGGATGCACCTGTGAGTAATAGTGGTAATGAGCACAGGGTAGCTATAAGAAAATGCTGGCCAGTGAATGGGTGGACTGAGGGGTGGGAGGGAGGGATAATAAGGCAGAGGAGGAGCAAGAGAGGGAGCTGAGAAAAGTTGAACAATATTACAAAAAAGTACAAATGAGGTAAAAGAGCACACTAACAATGATAAAATAAATAAATTAAATATATAGAGAGACAGATAGGACTTACAAAGCAAGCAGTTTCAATGTATGAACCTGAGCTTGTAATGGAGTTGCTCTCTTTCCAGTGGAGAAAAGCAAACAGAGAACCAAGCTCACATGGAAGACAGGAAAAGAGACTATACAATGCCTCAAGATGGGGTAAGGGGTTAGTCACTCAGGTACATCAGAGTAGGGACAGTTTAAAACTCTAAAGCAATGGAGACAGAGTTAGAATAGATATTGAATTTATTTAATTAAATGTTAACTTGAGCTCCACAGACAGACAGACCATATAGTAGAAATAAAGTTGCAATTAGTTATGAAGAGGAGCAAGAGAGGGAGCTGAGAAAATCTTAACAACATTACAAAATGTACAGTGAGGTAAAATAGTATTGTGGCATTTCCAGACCATACCCCAATACGCCTGCTTGCAATTTCTACAGTGTATTTTATGGATATCCACTTGTAAACCACCCTTTCTAAAATCAATCAGGTGTACCTTGTTGTCTTGGACAACAGATTTTTATTGGTTGGTAGGGAAAATCTAGGAAGCAAATAATTCCACATTTGGATATTTACTAAAAGTAAACAATTTGATATTCTTGAAGGAGCTTTAATAGGTAATTTTACATAGGGAATACATTAATCTATATACTTCAGATACATAATATTAAACTTTACTAGTATAAGTATTAACTGTCTAGCAAGGAATCAGCAATAAATCATAAAATTCCTATGCTCTATCACTTTACTAATGCTCAGTTTCACTATGGATCAGGATCCAAATCATGGGGTTCATTATCTACGGGTCTCAGACTTACAACGGCATGAATTTCTGGGTTTTTTTCTTCCCCAGTGATATGCCTGTTAGCATCAATGACCCTTTCACAATGCCTGTGAACCCGTCTTATTGTTTAAAAAATCCATTAACCAAATATTTAATATATTGTTGAATTTTCTACTTAACTTGCAAAGTTATGGGATTCTATAAGAATACTGCAGTCACGCTGTCAAATTGAAAAGTCCCGACACTACTGTTGAAGCGCCTCTGCGTTTCTCTATTATGGTTCTTCAGGGGACCGTTAATTGTTGCTGCTTGAGTGAATGATGCTGCCCACGTAGAATTTACAGACCGCTATTTCCTCAAAGGAGCAGCTGGTTCATGAACTGACCAGAGTTGAAGCCATATTAGACCTAGTTCTTAGTGGAACACCAGATCTAGTGCAAGAGATAAGGGTGTTGGGGCCACGACAATAGTGATCATAGCATGATCGTCTTTGATTTAATTAGTGGAGGAGGGATAGTACGGAAATCCACAGTACTAGACTATGATAAAATGAGGAAAATAGTTAAGAAAAAACTAAAAGGAGCAGTTGCAAAGGTTAAAGACTTACATCAAGCTTGGGTGTTGTTGAAAAATACTATATTGGAAGCTCAGACCAGCTGTATTCCATGCTTTAAGAAAAGTGGAAGGAAGTCCAAAAAACTGCCAGCATGGTTTAAAGGTGAGGTCAGAGAGGCTGTTGTTGCCAAAAAAGCATCTTTCAGGAAATGGAAAAAATAGCCAAACGATGAAACCTGGAAACAGCACAAGCACTGGCAAGTCAAATGCAAGGCATTGATAAAGCAGGCAAAGGGAAAATTTGAGAAGAAGCTTGCTGCGGAAGCAAAAACGCGAAATAAAGATTTTTTTCAAGTACATTCGTAGCAAAAAACCTTTGAGAGGGTCAGTTGGTCCATTAGATGATAGAGGAGTTAAAGGGGCACTCAGAGGCGACATGGTAATAGCGGAGAGACTGAATGAATTCTTTGCTTCGGTCTTTACTGAGGAAGATGTAGGGATGTTACCCATGACTGAAGTGGTATTTAAAGGTGCGGAAGAATTGAAGGAAATATCAATCTATCGGGAAGATGTATTACAACTATTAGATAAACTGAAGAGTAGCAAATCACCTGGGCCAGATGGTATACATCCAAGGGTGTTGAAAGAACTGAAATATGAGATTGCAGACCTGATATTAGTAATCTGTGAACTATCATTAAAATCATCTCTAATACCTGAAGATTGGAGGATCGCCAATGTAACACCAATTTTTAAAAAGGGTTCCAGGGGTGATCCGGGAAACTACAGATCGGTGAGCCTGACGTCAGTACGGGAAAAATGGTAGAAACCATCATAAAGAATAAAATTATTCAGCATGTAGATAGTCATGGCCTAAAGGGAGACAGCCAACATGGCTTTACACAAGGAAGATCTTGTCTTACTAATTTGTTGGGTTTTTTTTGAAGGTGTGAATAAACAGGTGGACAAAGGTGAGTCTGTTGATATAGTGTATCTGGACTTTCAGAAAGCCTTTGACAAGGTCCCTCATCAGAGACTTTTGGCAAAACTAAAGAGTCATGGGATAGGAAGCAGTGTGGATCATGAACTGGTTAAAAGATAGAAAACAGAGGGTTGGGCTAAATGGCCAATTTTCCCAATGGAGAAAGGTGAATAGTGGTGTACCCCAGGGATCTGTGCTGGGTACGCTGCTTTTTGACATATTCATAAATTTATTTTTATTTATTTATTTAACTATTTAACTGTATTTATATCCCGCTTTTCACCGGGTCAAAGCGGTGAAATGACCTGGAAAGTGGAATAACGAGTGAGGTTATCAAATCTGCAGATGACACAAAACTATTTAAAGTTGTTAAAACCCAACTTGATAAATTGGAAGACTGGGCATCAAAATGGCAGATGAAATTTAATGTGGACAAGTGCAAAGTTATGCACCTAGGGAAGAACAACCCAAACTATGGTTACACAATGCAAGGTTCCGCATTAGGAACGACCAGCCAGAAAAAAGATTTAGGCGTCATTGTGGATAACATGTTAAAACCCTCAGCCCAGTGTGCAGCGGCAGCCAAGAGAGTAAATAGAATGCTAGGTATCATAAGGAAAGGAATGGAAAATAAAACAAAAGATATTATAATGCCTCTATATCGTTCCATGGTGAGACCGCACCTTGAATATTGTGTGCAATGCTGGTCGCCATATCTTAAAAAGGATATAGCGTTATTAGAAAAGGTTCAGAGAAGAGCCACCAAAATGGTAAAGGGGATGAAAGGATACTCCTATGAAGAAAGGCTAAAAAGGTTAGGGCTCTTTAACCTGGAAAAGAGACGGCTGAGGGGAGATATGATAGAAGTCTATAAATTAATGAATGGCGTGGAACGGGTAAACGTAGATCGATTGTTTACATTATCAGAATATAGAAAGACTAGGGGATATGCAATGAAGCTACAGGGTAAACTATTTAAGACTAATAAAAGAAAATATTTTTTCACTCAACGTGTAATCAAACTCTGGAATTTGTTACCGGAGGATGTAGTAAAGGCTGTTAGTGTAGCTGCATTTAAAAAAGGTTTGGACAAGTTCCTGGAGGAAAGGTCCATAAACCATTATTAAGAAGGGACCCAGGATATCAATGCTTGACCCAGTACAAGTATTGTGGAACCTGTGTCTTTTGGGGAAACTGCTAGGTACGTATGACCTAGATTGGCCACTGTTGGAAACAGGATACTGGGTTTGATGTACCTTGGTCTGACCCAGTATGGCATATCTTATGTTCTTATGTTCTTATGTTCATCCATATACTGGAGAAGGGTGGAAGAACAAGGCGGATGTCACATTTCAATTGATGCCTTAAGAACAAAAGAATACGCCACTTGGGAATCAAAGTATCCCTGCGGCAGGCGAGTCCAGGTTTATTGTTTGTTTGCATGTGTGAAAGCCATAAGAGGCTGCGTGATGGGATCTAGTGGTATACTAAAAAAGGCATTAGCTAAATCAATAACCATGAAGCATTTGTCTTCCTTAGGATTAAGAGTAAGTAGCCCGGCAATATCGGGCATCATTGGTGCCAGTGGGACAACAAGCTGATTTATGGCCCGTAAATCCTGGGTAAAACGGAACCCATCCCCCTTAGGGATGGGATTCACGGGAGTATTATAAGCAGAAACAGTAGGAACTACAACAATACCTGCTGCAACAAAATCCTGGATCATGGACTGCAAAGCAGTTTCCTTAGGGCCAGACAAAGGGTACTGTCGAATACAGACGACAACTTGAGGATCCTTCAAACGTTCCACGTACGGCATACAGGGGACCAATCCGGCGTCAGTTGGAGAGCTGGCCCAGAGTTTAGGAGGAACCTTAGACAACCCATGTGCCTCTGTAGAAATCATATTTAATAAAAAAGGAGAGTGCAAGGCAAAATAGCCATCTGTATTACTAATAGTTACTGCTTCTAAGCGACACAGCTGGTCCCGCTCCAGGAGACTCACTGGATAGGAGGGAATAATTGTAAATTAATGTATAAACAGAACGGTATTGTTACCAAGCATGAAGACAGACAACGGGGGTATAATCCATGTGAGGGTAGAGGTTCCATTTATCCCAACTGAGGCAGGACCTGGCGTTAAGGGTTCCCTACAAACAGAGGCATGCAATGTAGAGCAAGTTGCTCCCATATCAATTACAAAGGAGACTAGCTGGCCATTAATGCACAGCGTACAAGGGGGCTCCTTCCATCCACCCATTAACTAAACCCAGATCGGAACCGTTGCCTCAGGGCAGCCCTATGGGTGTTGCGGGGGCTGTTGCCATGTAATAGGGATAACAGGGGTTGCAGGGCTACTAGATGGGGGAGGGAGTGGTGCCAATGGCATCATGGGAGGGGGTAAGGCCCCCCCCTGAGTCGGCACAGGGCCACTACCTGCCGCAAAGGGACACTCATTTTTCCAATGTCCTTGTTGCTTACAATGAAAACAAATCTGATTCCTAGATATTCCCTGCCCTACTCCTCTTCCACCACCCTGCCTGCCTTGAAAGTGGCCCCGCTATCCCCTCCACCCCCGAGATTGCGACCACTGAGGCCCCGGGGGTTGATATCCCCCGGGGTAGGATTGCTGGCAACCAATATCCTGCTGCCAAGCATGAGAAATTTTAACTTTCTTAACATCCATATCTGCAAAGCATCCTGCCGCTTCCTTCGTTAATATTACCTTCTCTAATTCTGCTGGAGTCATGCTAAACTAAGCATCTATCATTCGCTTACATGCTACAGTCACTTCGGGGCGCATAGCCCCAAACAGCGTCTGAATATACATCGAAGCCATCAGGCCTTCCTGTGATAAACCTGCCTCCTCCTTCCAACACTTACGAAACCTTCACATAAACTGTGAAACTCCTTCCCCTGGTTCCTGCACGCATGCAATAGATGCAGCAAGATTCTGTTTCGCCCCAAATAAACGCTCAAACTCTTCTAACACTTCGTCCCACATATTTTTTATCACCTCGGGATATCGGAGGGGATAATTAGAATCATCCGGCATCTCATAAGGATTCACCAGTGACTTAACTTTCGAAAAATCAAATGGGGTTTCTTCATCATACCCCAGGACACCCTCAATAATGAGGTGGTAGTCCTGCGCCGTGCACTGCAAAACACGAGTCATACGTTGCAAGTAGTGCACAGTGGCAGCTGGCATTTTCATGGGGTTCGGGGCATGCTGTAAAATAGAAGAAAGGATGGTGGGATCCAGGGGCTTAACAACAAGCTGGTTACCAATAGTTAGAAAAGGGTACTGGTTGTATACGCTGTTAAAATACGCTGTTAAAACTGTACATTTCTGTTATATTGTAAGTTAAAAATGTTTCATTTCTGTTATACTGTAAGTTCAGTGTAGATTGTTTTCACTGAACAGTTATCGTTACATGTAAACCGCGCTGATGCTGAATAGTGCAGTATATAAGAAAAATAAATAAATATATGGCCCTTAGAGGTAGGGTCTCCTGTCACTCTATCACTATTAGAAGTTCTCACGTCATTTGAATCCAGCTTATGAAAGGGGTTATGAGGGCTAAGCCCATCCCTATGAGCCCTAGCCCTACTCTGTTCCTGTTCCCCCCCCCCCGATCCTCGGATGAAGGCATCAGAAGGGGAAATTAGGGGGGGGGGTAATAAGGGACTCCGGGGGGCAAAAGGGATGGATGGGGAAGCGGCAGTGGACCCTCCATCCCCCGCTCGCGTCCCCAAACTCCCGGTAGAGACCTCCGGAGATGTCTTACACAATTGGCGATACATGTTGTCCCTGGGTGTGTGCTGCCCAGCAGGGGCGGGACCAGATTTAGTCAAGCATGGGCTTGAGTGAGAAGGTAGGGCAGGAGAAGGTAGTCAGGCAGCGGGCAGCAGTGGAGGGGAACTGGCAGGCTCCTCCATCTTGTCACGCACAGCCTCATAAGTAGTACATAGCTGCCAAAACATTTTATCTATAGGTAATTCCCGGTGGGTGCGGGCATGGCCCGCCATTACTACCGGGGGGTGCACGGTAGAAGCAGCTGCCACCAGAACAATGTCCTCTAATGAATCAGAGTCTCTGGCTGACTTTACAATGGCAGCCGATCCAACCAGGGATGGGTAAATGGGCTGATATGGCGGAGGGGCCGTGGGCACCCAGGAGGAGGACACCTTGGGTTGGGGCGATTTCAGATGCAGTTCCCGTGGCGAGTCAAGCACCGGTAGGTGCTGACCATTATAATAAGGAGCCAGTTGTATCCATACAGTACCACATTCCTTCATATAAGATTTTGGCCATTTCGGGTCTCCGGAATAAAAGGGAAAAGCTTTCTTATCCCCCAGACACAATCCCTGAATCATATCTAAATGCCAGGCAGAGAAGCTACCCTCCCTGGTAAAAGGATTTGAGCTATGTAAACCTTCTGTACACCCCACCATATTATCCACCCAGGGATTAGTATAATAACCCCCTGCCACTCTGTCTACGTATTCTTTCAGCGTCTCCCCATCTGCTGGGGTGCGCTGGGAGGGACCAGGGTATGGCGAGAATAGGATGCCTTCCTAGCTGCAGTTTTAAACCTTATCACAACATTTATTTATTTATTTTATTTATTTATTTATTTAACACTTATTTATATACCGCATCTTCCAGCGATCAGTTGCGGTGTACAATAAACAACAGTTAACAAAGCAGAGTTTGTTTACATAGAACATTGAACATTATAACTTATTACATAGAACATCTTAACTTGCATAATTCAATGATTCAACAAATAATCAGGATATTTCAGCTATAACAGATTGTGTAACAATTTAAACAGAAAGTACTGTCTGTACCGCATTAGGCAGAACATACCAGTTGTAACTATATACAAATAGGAATATAAGGCATAAGAGTGTAGTGTTATTTATTTAAGTTTTGAATGTTATCCTTTATAGTAGGGTGTATTAGCTTGATATGGGTAGATTCATATTTAGCCTTTATCTAGGTTGAGTGGAGGGTTTTCCAAGGTATTATAGTGTTTATTAAATAGATACGTTTTCAATTTTTTTCTGAATTCCATTATCTCTGATAGTGATCGTAAGTCCTCTGGTAACGAGTTCCAGATGGTTGGAGCTATATGGGAAAAGGCTCTGTTATTTGTTAATTTGTGGGTTTTTATGAATTCTTTTGGAATCTTTAGTTTGTTTGATTGTCCTTTTCTAAGAGTGGGCTTAGGTGGTTCTTTGTCTATTAGATTACATAATGTCTTCGGTGCCAAGTCGTTTAAGGCTTTGAATGTCGTTATTATTGTTTTGTAAATTATCCTGCTTTGTATTGGTAACCAGTGAAGGGATGCTAATATCGGTGTTATATGTTGGAGGGAGTTTATTTGTAATATAACTCTAGCGGTTGCATTTTGCGCAAGTTGGATTCTTCTGATGTTTTGTTTTGAAATGCCTATAAGAATTAAGTTGGCGAAATCGAAGTGGGGAGTTATGGTAGCCTGAGTTATATTAATGAAATCTTGTATAAATACAAGGGGGCGTAATTGTTTGAGGATTTTAAGTTTGAAGTAGATTTTCTTTATGGTATTTCTGATGTGGGTTTCCATTGTAAGGTGTGTGTCTAAGATGACACCTAGATATCTTATTTCATTTTTTATTTTAATTTCTTGGTTTTGTAGTGTTATATGGGTTGGAGGCATATATGATTGGTTTTTTGTTACGATTAATACTTCGGTTTTAGCATGGTTTATGTGGAGGTTTTGGGTTTTTAGCCAGATTGTGATTTCATTGTAACATTCTGATAGAAGTTGGATCGGAAGGTTAGGAATTGTGAAAGGTATGTACATCATAATATCATCCGCATAAAGGTGATATTGTACTCCAAATTTTTTAAAGATGTTGCAGACCGGCTTTATATAAATATTGAAAAGTAAGGCTGAAAGCGCTGAACCTTGTGGTAAACCTATTTCTTGTTTGTATGTGTTTGATGTTTGATTACCTATTCTTACATTTTGTGTTCTGTTATTTAAATATGAGGTGAACCATTTATGTACAGTAGAGTTTATGCCTATCTGTCTTAGGTTGTTGAGCATTATTGAGTGATGCACGCTATCAAAAGCTGCTGAGATGTCGATGAAAAGGAGGATGAACGCACTCCCACAGATTCTGGAGCAGTCCCCTTACCTTGGGACCCCCCCATCCTCCAATTAATATCCAACAATCGCACGCTTGGCCACTTGCTTTCTGCCAACAGCCGTCACTAGCGCTATCGCTTCAGGCTGAGGCAGGGGCGTCTTGCCAAGCTCACACAATCACACATGCCACAGAGAAGGAAAAGGGTATTACCACAGGCCCAGCAGGACGTCCCTGTTATGCATAGTGCTACCAAAACGCATGTTATACATAGCGCTACCAAGGCGCATTCCCGAGACGAGCTACCAAAGCGACGTCAATTTAGAAAGTCTGGAAATCCCAGTGCAACTACCAAAGTTGCAGCAATTTAGGAAGTCTGGAAATCCCAGTGCAACTGGGAAATCCTCACTTCTGACACCAAATTGTTAGTGTGGGTTATTCCTTTCCCAGCACTATATACCACTTATCCTCGGGATGTCCATTAATCCTCTGGGCTGAGGAATCACCTTACCTTCTCTGTCTGGAATTCCAGGGGAACAAACACACACACTCGCACATAAGTAGTATGTAAGTTTATTCCACAGGTTAGAGGGGCTGTCTGTCTTTTATACATTAACAGAAACATATACATACATCAACTCATCCCCTGAGGCCCACCACAGCTTATCAGTAACTTCACAGATGTTAGTCGTCTCCGTGTAGAACAATCAATTTGTCTTAGCACAGCACATTACTTTCCATATATAGATATATACAGGATTCCTATTTTCCCTTGTGGGCCTCTTAATCCTGCTACACACTTAACTTTATTTTTCCTCTATCACTACAGAGAAGAGCCACCAAAATGGTAAAGGGGATTGAAGGATATCCGTATGAGGAGAGGCTAAAAACGTTAGGGCTCTTCAACCTGGAAAAGAGACAGCTGAGGGGAGATATGATAGAGGTCTATAAATTAATGAATGGAGTGGAACAGGTAAACATAGACTGATTGTTTATATCATCAAAATGTAGAAAGACCAGGGGACATGCAATGAAGCTACAGTGTCAGCCATATAAGACTAATAAGAGAAAATATTTTTTCACTCAATGTGTAATCAAAATCTGGAATTCATTACCGGAGGATGTAGTAAAAGCTGTTAGTGTAGCTGGGTTTAAAAAAGGTTTGGACAAGTTTCTGGAGGAAATGTCCATAAACTATTATTAAAGAGGACCTGGGGAAGTTGCTAGTTACTTGTGACCTTGAATGGTCACTGTTGGAAACAGGATACTGGGCTTGATGGACCTTGGTCTGACCCATTATGGCGTATCTTATGCTCTTATGTTCTTATAGTATGTTGCTGCAACTCCTGCTGCCCTTCTTTTCTCTTTGTTCAGGGACTTGTTGCATTGATGCTATTCTTCATGCTTCCATGCTCTGCATTCATTGTCTTCTGGTGTTGATGCCTCATTTCTTGCTGTCTTAGCCTTCACAATGTCTTTGGGTAATTCAGAGCTGCACTTACCCAGTACCTGTATAACTAGGGGATCTACTACTACTACTACTTATCATTTCTATAGTGCTACAGTCATACACAGTACTGTACATATAGATTTATGAGACAGCTCCTGCTCATCAGAGTTTACATCTCATCATGACAGACAACACAGCAAAACTGAAGACGATAGTGAAGATACACATAGGTGGTGAACAGAAGAATAGGGGAATCAGGATCCAAAAGCAGCCTTAAGCTGTTGGATATCAGATCAGGCCCGGGGTACACCATACAATCCTGTCCTATCAAAACCTAATATAATGTGCCACACAAAACCTCTCTCATTAAGATTCAATTTGGTAAGTTGTAAAAAGCCTTTTTCATCCTCCTTCCCCACAGTTGGCAACAGAAGACATATTCAAAAACACATCATCCCCTGCTGCTGCTGAGCTACTGAAATTTTGTAGTTTATCCCATAAGACTGGTCCTGTGGCAGCAGGGAATGATGTATAGTTAAGCGTTTTCTATACAAGGAGAATACAATGAATGGAGTTGGGAAGAGTTAAAAAATAGTCACAATGGGGGTTATTCATGCTGGCTCCTGCCCATGACTAACTTCTCTGCCGCTTGTGTGGGGAGGTTAGATGGGGAGCGGGGAAGGGGTGGCCCGGGGGTGGAGTCTGGGCAGTCATTGGCCCTGTACGTCCGGAGCCAGCACCTCCGAGGTGGAATAATTTCCCTGGATGTTTTTTGTTTTTGCTGCTAGGGCACGGATGGGGCAGGGGGTGGGATGGAGGACATTCCCCACAGCCCAACTCTGGCCTTAAGAGGCCAGATCGGGAGTCGGGCTATGGGGAATTAACTTTATTCTCCAGTAGCCAGCATCATAACTCTTCAATGGAGTCATGGTGACATGGCAACATGACGCCATGGTGCCGCGGCTCCATTGAAGAGCCTTGACTGAGTTAGCCGAGTGCAGTCCTGCACGTGCAGGCCAGAGAGAATCCCATTCCCAGCCTGCACGTGCAGGACTGTTTGCGATTCTGATCCCATGGGGGCTAGACGTGCCCCGCAGGATCAGAATCACAATCCCCGCACAGAGGGAATCTACGTCTGGAACAGAATCGGGCCCTATTTGAATTAATCCTTTTAAATACCCGGCCCAGTAAAGCTGACCCCACTGATTACAGTACAGTTCATTTTCAAATATTCTCTTTCTCAGTAAATACATCAAGTGATATCAGCATAGTTGCTATAGCATTTAAATATTGAAAATTTTATGGACCCCTTTCAGACGAATTCTGGGCAAGTTTGGAGCTGAAACAGGACAGGACTGGTTAGATTAAAAAGAGGACCTTCATGCTGGACCTAATGGGGGGGGGGGGATTGTATAGCTCAGCCCTTGTTACAGTGGACTATACAATTTTTACTGAGCATTTAGTTGAAGTAGGAATCGCTGGCGTGATTTTGAATTGAGTTTCCTCATTTCTTGCAGGTTGCTTGCATTGTATTCAGAGTGGTAATTCTGTTTTTTCTTATGCCCTCTGGAATGTGATTTGTGCCGGGGTCTATTATATCTCCTGTTTACACAAATCCCTTAAGTAAACATATCCAAGGCTTTAATAGGCCGGGGGTTCAATTCCCGCATGGGGACAAGCAACTTCAGGCCAGAGTCACTGGGTCTCTAGTCCCATGGCTACTCCTTGTGGCCTTAGGCAAGCCACTTAACCCTCCATTGCCTCAGGTACACTAAGGGGGATGTTTACTAAAAACTGCACATTTCCGCGCCGCACAATAGCGCACTAAAAGTGGTACTTAAGTGCTCTCAAGCGCCCCGCACATGTGCGGGTCACCACCGCACGCGTGCGCGTCACACTAACGCGCCCCGCACAAGTACGGGCCTGCAAATGTCCGATAGAGGCGTGGAAAGGCTAACGGAGGGCGGAGGAAGGCTCCGGAGGGGCGGAGAGACGGGGCTAATGGGCAGGGAAGGGGAGGGGAGAGGCGCCTCGCACATTATCGGGGCCGAAATCTCAAGTAAAAAATAGCGCGAGTGAAACACTCGCGGTAGAGGGCATTTAAAGGGAAGGGAAACCATTTCCGTCAGCAATGTACAGCAAAACCGGGGAAACCTGAAAAACGTGAGCAGTGTGATACATGTGCACAGCACAAAAGTGCAATAAAAATATAAAATGACCACCACAGAAATATTACAAATAGTAAGTCAGCTGGGGAACAGTGATAGTAAAGGGCAAAACCAAAAAACACACCCAGGAAAGCCCCAAAAATAGAAATGAATTATGGAAGGGTCTACGGAGCGGAGACCTTTCCCAACACACATTTCCTTGTTTCGTACGTTCCCTGGGAGTGGTGTCTATGGTTGCCCATTATTAGCAAGGTTGCCCAGCTTGGTTATATATGAACTCCCTTTTGCGGTGGTCATTTCCGGGGTTTATTTGCACGTTTGTCACCAGACAGGGTGAATGAGCCCACAGTAAAAATGTGCAGAGCAGGGTTTGCGACTCCATCCTGCCAGGTTAACTATCTCCAGGGACTGCACTGTCTCTGTGGCCACACTGTGGTGCAGCAGACAGAGCCAGTACCTCTAGGACCAGAAGGCAGAGGATCAAATCCCAGCTGGGGCTCATGCCAGCCCAGTTCCTATATTTTACCCACCACTAAACAAAGATAGCACAGACACCCCTGTATTGCAGGGAACATAAGCATGGTGCAAACACCCATATTTTGCCCTACACCGCACACACCCCATAACAATGGGCATTACCTACAGCCCAGTCCCCCAAATCCAGCCCCGGAGTGTCACAACGCCATCAGGTCATATGCTTTCCCTGAGAGAAGGAATGCCAGCATGTTGGCAGACGAGTACAGGTGGTGGAGGGGGCAGTGGCTGCTAGCCACAGAAGACAGTGGCCTAGCCATGTGCAGGCTGGCACCGTCCAGTGCAACAGACAGGCCCTGTCGGATGTACAGTCATGGACTGCCCAGGGAATGCAGCACATCCATGGCAACACGGTGGTGCAGTGCACACAGACAGTGTATGCAAGAACAGAAGGTCACCGGTTCAAAGCCCAACTGGAGTCACTGCAGATCCTCTCCACATATATTTTCCACACCTACACCATGATAGTAGGGACAACCCTTACCTGCTGAGGACATACGCATTGGTAATACCCCTCTCTGTTACCCCACCGAGCACATACACCATGAGCTGGTGTAGTACCCAGAGCAGAGTCTCCCAAATGCAGTCCTGGAGGGCCACACGCCATTCCGGTTCCATGCTGCCCCTAATACAAATGCCAGTGCTGCATATCTATGCACCACCCCCATGGCATGTAGATGTAGCTCAGGCATATTCATGAGGGACAGCAGGAACACCCGAATAGTGTTTGGCACACCAGGACTGGAGTTGGGAACCTCTGCCGTAAAGCAGCAGCCAACAGGGGCAGACACACCCACACCCACAGGCGCCATTGGCCAATGCCTTCTGGAGAGGCAGGACATTGCGCCCTGTGTGCATGTACCATTACTAGCACCTGCATACCTTAGCAATGCCACCCTATACCTGGGTACACGGTACACAGCTCCCAAATGTTTGCTATGAGTACTGGTAGATAGACATTCCTACGTTAAGCACTGTTTGCTCTTTGAGCTCCATCAGAACAAAATAGTAATGCAGCTGGGGAATACGGATACTATTAATGGGCAATAACAATAAACACACCCAGGAAAGCTCTAATAAAAAGAAATGATCTTTGGAAGGGGCTACGGAGCGGAGACCCATCCAAAATTCATTTCCGTTTCTCTGAGCTGTCCTGGGAGTGTTTGTAATGGTTGGCCATTAACATCACTGTTGCCCAGCTTGGTTATATTCAGTCCCCCTTCTTTTGTGGTCAGTTGTGGGTTTGAATTGCACCTTTGTCACCACACAAGGTGAAAGAGCCCACATTGCAAATGTGCAAAGCAGGCCTTTTGACTCTTCCGGTCAGGTCTCCCATCCCCAGGGACTGCACTGTCTCTGTGGCCACAGTGTGGTGCAGTGGACAAAGCCAGTACCTCTAGGACCAGAGAGGCACAGGTTCAAATCCCATCTGGGGCTCCTGCCAACCCAGTGCCCATATTTTACCCACCACTAAACAGAGAGAGTAGAGACACCCATTTATTGCAGAGAACATAAGCATGGTGTACACACCCATTTTGTACCCAACACTGCACACACACCATAACAATGGGCATTACCGACAGGCAAGTCCCCCAAATGCAGTCCTGGAGTGCCTCAATCCAATCATGTCATTTGCTTTTCCAAGATAAGCACATGCAAGCATGTTGGCGGAAGGGTACAGGTGGTGGAAGGGGCAGTGCCTGCTAGCCACAGAAGACAGTGGCATAGCCATGTGCAGGCTGGCACCGTCCACTGCAACAGATAGGCCCTATCGGAAGTACAGTCATGGACGTCCCAGGGAATAAAGAACATCTGTGGCAACACAGTGGTGCACTGCACACAGACAGTGGTGCACTGCACACAGACAGTGTGTGCAAGAACAGAAGGTCACAGGTTCAAAGCCCTGCCAATCCTGTCCACATATTTTTCCCACAAATAAACCGTGATAGTAAGGACAATCCATTATTGCTGGGGACATACGCATTGGTCATACGCCTATTTTACACCCCACTGATCACAGACACCATGACGAGGGGCATTACCTAGAGCAGAGTCTCACAAATGCAGTCCTAGAGGACCACACTCCATTCAGGTTCAAGGCTGCCGCTCATACAAATGCCAGTGCTGTATATCTCTGCACCACCCCCATGGCATGTAGATGTAGCTCATGCATATTCATGAGGGACAGCAGGAAAACCAGAACAGTGTGTTGCAACCCTGGGCTGGATTTGGGAACCTCTGCCGTAAAGCAGCAGCCAACAGGGGCAGACACACCCACACCCACACCCACAGGCCCCAGTGGCCAATGCCCCCTGGAGAGGCATGACATTGGGCCCTGTGTGCATCTCACAATACTAGCATGTGCATACCTTAGCAATGTCACCCTACACCTGGGTATACGGTACACAGCTTCCAAACACTTGCTATGAGTACTGGCAGATAGATATCCCTACGTCACGCACATTCTGCTCCTTGAGCACCATCATGACAATCTGTCAGTTGACTGCAGTGGGTGCATCAGGTCTGGTCTCTGACAGTGTTTACCACCCTGGGGAGTGACTCCAAACAGTATTGCTACCATATCCATGCCTGTACTGTGCCCAGGACTGGTGTGGTATCTAATGCTGACAAACGCCTCTAGAGTAGCACAATGCTGGCATAGGTGTTGGAGTGTGTGTCTGTCTATATACAGTGTGTGTTGGCTGCAAACACCTTCCACAGCCCACACTGCCAGCACTGTTGCCAGTATTGGCCTGCCAATGTGCATAATGAGCAGCAAGGTACCATGGGTATAGCTCAGACAGGGCGGGTTGGCCAGGATGCATCTGCACAGGGCAGAGGGCACTGGCTGCCCACCACCTACACATACATGGTGGCCTCTGTATGTGCTGCTGTGGTTGCACTCCACCCTGACTGTGCAGTGACGACAACATGGCTAGGCACCCCCATAGTGCATGACAGTATTTCTCCCATGTGATATATATGGGTTTTGTGTCGGGGCCCAGTCATTGACTTATCTGCTGGTGTGCACTGCCATCCCAGTTCTGGGTGCATGCATTTCCAACAGGACTAACTAGCAGACATATGTCAGCTGGTCTGTGTACTGATGGAGTGCCTTGCAGGGTGCAGTGGCTGCTGGCTTGCTGCAGGTGAATATCAGATAGTGGTGGGGTGCAACTTAGAATATCCAGGCCTAATGTCTGTCAGATATTGTGTTATGGATGTGTATAGAGTTGCTGTGACTGTGCTGTAGGGTGTCTCTCCCCCAGCAGGATTGGGGTTGATGGTACACCCTACTGCCACCATTGTAGGGAGGTAGCATATTGATAAGAGACCCTGATTTCCAACCTGAGGGGGAGAAATGGTGGTACATAACCCACCTAGGTGTCACATAAAGGGTGCCCCTGACTCTGACCAACGGAGATATCCAAGGTGTTTCTGCAGAAACAACCTATCTCACAGAGTAATAGTGCTGTGGAGCTCTGGCATGGCCTCATTCTGCCATGGAGGGTGTGGTGGACCTGGCCCTGGGTGCCTCCACGCACACTCAGGGTGAGCACACTACCCGCACAATGTGACGGTGTGTAGCTACTCTGTGCCAGTACAACACCCACTCAGTACACCCTACCAGGCCGAGGTGCTGTGTGGGTGCACATGGACACTCCCCCCTACCAGGCTGTGGAGATGCTGGGGTGCATTCCCGATCTTGTGTGTATCTGTGGACAGTTGATTTGCATGTGCAATGCATCATGGGTATGGGTGGACTAACCCTATCCTGGCTACCACAACAGACTGTCTGTGTGGTGACATGCAGGCTCTCTGCAGCCAGCCAGGGGCTTGCAGGCAGCTATAGAGCTGTAGGCCAATGGGTACTTCATTACCTGTGAAGCCAGAGGTCATGGGTTCAAACCCACAGTGGTGTAAGTTTGTAGGGCAGTCCATAGGTATTTAACATTTTATGTGCAGATTTTGCTGGCAGCAAATCCACCCACAGCGTACTATACCCACATTGTGCCCTTGAGTGTGGTTTATAGGGCACACAATAGGCCACCTTATAGTTGTGGTCCATATGAGGTGCACTAGTCTCTATCCGGTGACGCAACATATATGGTGCCCTATAGGGGACATGCAAGGGTGCCTTGGCGGACAGTGCACTCTAACATGTGCCTCATGAGCCGCCTCATGTCAACATGATGTGCGAGTGCGTTTGGTAGCTGTGATAAATAAAAGAAAACTAAAAAGCCCCCTACAGCACTCCTCACCTAAAACATACTGGCTCAGCCAGCCCTGTTCGGGATCAAACCCCTGATCCCTGCACCATTGGTCAGTGTCCCCACCATTGTGCTGTGGCTCTGTTCCTGTGCTGAAGCATCAGCGCGCCACCTTAGCCGCACACTCTTCAAGTGCCTCGTAAGACATTAGCGCGCCGCCTTTTGCTGCCCATTATTTCTATGCCTCCTAAAATTATGCCTCAGTGAGCCTGGTTAACTGGGCACTGTGGGGGATCAAACCCCTGATGCATGCATCATTGGTGTCTTCATCATTGTGCTGTGGCTCTGTTCCTGTGCTTCCACATCAGCACGCCACCTTAGCCGCACACTATTCAAGTGCCTCGTAAGACATTAGCGCGCTGCCTTTTGCTGCCCATTATTTCTATGCCTCCTAAAATTATGCCTCAGTGAGCCTGGTTAACTGGGCACTGTGGGGGATCAAACCCCTGATGCATGCATCATTGGTGAGTGTCTTCACCATTGTGCTGTGACTCTCTTCCTGTGTTTGACCATTGGCGCACTGCCTTCGGCCTTCCAAATTTGCAGCGCACCGCCTTCTGCCGCCCAAACCGCAAGAACTTAACAGCACACCGCCTAATGCACACAATTTACAACGCGAAGCATTCTGATGCCCAATATTAACAGTGCGGCGCACTCTGCCGCCCAGATATGAACGGTGTGCTGCCTGCTGCTGCAAAAGGTTAGCAGGGTTCCCCTTTCTGCCGTACAAGATTCATATGCCTCCTAGTGCACTTTTAACCATTGAAGTTATTGCCTCAACCTGGCTTTTTTGTGGTGCACAATGGGGAATTGAACCCATGGCCCCTACACCATTGGTTAGTGTTTTCGCCATTGTGCTACGGCACTGCTCCTATATGTGCCCAGCAGCGCCCCACTTAGCCTTCCCACGCGCTAATGTGGACCCCGCAAATGTGTGCGCCGCGCACAAGTACGGTCGTTTTTTTTTTCTTTTTTCTGCCTGAACCGCCCACTCCTTATATGGCACAGGCACACTACCGCGGACCCGCACGATTTCGGTGTTTAGTAAACATACCCCTAAGATTGTGAGCTCTTCGGGGACAAGGGAATAAAAAGCACCTGTTAGTATACATGTAAACCGCACTGATTCTAAATAGCACGGTATAAAAAATAAATAAAATAAATAAATAAATATTAAATACAGCACCTATGCTGATGATTTTTACTTGCACATCCCTCATGGTAAAATTTATAGTAAAGCACTGGAAAATTTAACTTTTTATATCTTGACCATAAGAGACTGAAGTGATCTGAATGTATTTAAATGTAATTAAACCTTGAGAGTTTTGAGAGTTGGAAGGACCAGAATTTTAGTGACTATTTCTTTCCCTTTTCCTGATGGTCTTTGTTTACTCATTCAAAAACCAGCTCACTTGGTAGTCCTTCTAGACTGATGTATCTATGTAGCTGCAAATTAAACCTGTTTGCAAGACCTGTTTTGCATACCCAAAGCTGCTTAGACAGCTATGTTAATTCCCAAACGAAATAATTTGATGAAAGTGATATATGCATGCATCATGACTAGATTAAATTATTGTGACTCTTTATTCATCTGCTTTCTGATTAAGTATATCAAGGGCCTTGGATTTTTCCAAATTCCTACTGCATAGACTGTAACTGCATATCTTTCCAGGACTAATATTTCACCTATCCTTGAAATTCTGCATGACTGACTATGGAATTTTGCAGAAAGTTCACAAGTCCCCCTCTTGTTTTTAAATTTTTCTTTTGTTTGAATCTTTGCTAAAAGATATTTGCTTAAATGCCAATTCACATGCCCATCCACATACCCAGCTAACTCAGCCTGTCTCTTGAATGGAGTCACTGTGCTATGGCGTCCTATCGCCATGGCACTGTGGCTCCATTCAGGAGCTGTGATCTCTGGCTGCCGACCCAAAGTGATTGTTTCCTGCAGCCCGACCTCTGAACCGGCTTTCTAAGGTCTGGGTCGGGCTATGGGGAACCCCATGCACCCCTCACCTGCTCCTCCGTGTCCCACACCATGATCCCCTGTCGTCCAGGGGTACATTTTCCACCTCAAAGGTGAAATAAGTCCTCTGTCTACATTGAAAGCCCCTGGCCTACAGGGCCAACCTTGGAATTGGCCCTGTACATCCGGAGTCACAGCCTGTCCACGCCTCACCCTCGTTCCACCTCCAGACCACCCCTTTCTGTCCCCATCTAAGGCTCCCTGTACAACAGCGCTGTTTGTGGCACAGAATGACCCCCTTAATCAGTACTAGGAAACACTTGCTTCATCATATAAGTGCCTCTCTATGAAATATGCAACTGCAAGAAATCCATGTTGTAAAACTTTGTGGAGGTAATTCTTTGTGGGGTGGCTGAATTTACGTGTTTACATATGTAAATCATTGTATTCTAGTGGTTTGTGTGTGTAAATCATCTCTCATGCATGTGAAGTAGCTGGTTGCTATATTGAAAGTACACACATTAGGGCTCATTCCATCCCAGATGTCCAGCCCCTCTGTACATCCAGTTTGACTGGACGTACAGAGGGGCTTGCGATTCTGATCCTGCGGGGTATCTCTAGCCTCATGGGATAGGAATCGCAATCAAGTCTGTACGTGCAGGCTGGGACTGCGATTCAGCCTGGCCTGCACGTACAGGCACTGCCCGACTAACACAATAGCGTCCATAGCGTCTGGTTGCCATGGCACCGTGGCTCCATTTAAAAGCCACCATGCTGACCTCCGGACTTCAAAGGTGAATTCCCTGCAGCCCAACCCCCGATCTGGCATTTTAAGGCTAGGGTCGTGCTGCAGGGAATTTCCTCGGGTCCCCCCTGCCCCATCTGCGCCCCGGGCCTATAAAAAAACATGTCCAGGGAAATTATTCCACCTCGGAGGTGGAATAACTTCCCCACACAAGTCGCTGGCCTTGGACGTATAGGGCTGGCATTAGAATCGTCCTTGTATGTCCAGGGCCGGTGACTGCTCACTGCCCGTCCAGACTCTGCCCCCGAGCCACAACCGGCAGGGAAGTTAGTTGCCGGCATGGAAGGCACGTGTGACAGAATTAGCCCCATTAGGCATACAGTACTTCCAATGTGGGTTTGTATATGAGCAGAGCTTGAGCAAAGCATGGGCGGAGCACCTATTTGCGTGCATATTTCATATGTGCATTAGAACGGTGTGGTCATTTAAATCAGTTCTAGAGGTGTTGCTAGTGACCACGGCTTTAGTTATGCATATTAGTGGCCTCTTATGCCTCTATTCTATAAAGTCAAACCTATGCAGATTTGACTTTATAGAATAGGGATGATTAATGTACATAAATATGCATCTTAATATGGCCACCTCTTACAGAATTACTCTCCATGAGGGAAATTCTATAAGGAGCTGCATAGTTAACGTGCATTTTTATGTTTGTTAATGGTACTTATTCTATGAAGTCAAATGCATGCAGATTTGACTTTATAGAATACTAGTGTAAGTGGTTGCTAATGTACATACATTTATTTATTTATTTATTTATGTGCAAATCTTTTATATACCGCCATTTCCTAAGATCAGTGGCGGTTTACATCAAACAACATGAAATACATAGAACAACGCAGTGATAATCAGGTACATTGAACAGTAATCAGAACTATATACAGGTAGTATAGACAAAGTTTAGAACTATTTATATGTTATTACAATATTTATTTACATATATACATATTAAGTTTCATCATATGTTCTGTTTTGGGAGTAGTATTGCGAATATTAGGGCAGGTATATATTTTGGAGATCTATGGAGGATGGGAGGCCTTGTCCAATTCATTATCTATGTTAGAGTAATATTGTTTGAACAGGTATGTTTTTAGGTCTTTTCGGAAATGTTTTAGATCTTTTATTTCCCTTAGTTGGTCAGGGAGATTATTCCATAATGAAGGTGCTACGAATGAGAAGGCACTGTTGCTTGTTATGTGTTTAGTTTTTCTTATTGAGTCGGGAACTAAGATAGTATTAAGATTCCTTCTACGTCTTATTCTGTTTTCTATAGGACTATGAATTAGTGTGGACAGGTATGATGGGGCAATCTGGTTAATCATATTGAAAGTGGTCAATAAGATTTTGTATTGAATCCTACTTGGTATAGGTAGCCAATGCAGAGGTGGTGATGTGATCGGTCAGTTTGGCTTTGGAAATTATCCTCGCCGTGACATTTTGAGCCATTTGTAGAATTTTTAGGCTCTTTTTAGGTACACCTGATAGTATTCCGTTACAGTAGTCAAAATGGGGAGTTATTAGTGACTGTGTGATAGTTCTAAAGTCTTCAATTTCTAATAGAGGCCTCAGCTGTTGAATTGAGCGAAGCTTGTAGTAAATTGTTTTAGTTGATTTCGTAATGTGGTTAGTGAAATTAAGGGCCTTGTCTAGGATGACTCCTAAGTATTTAATCTCTTCCTTTATGGGTAAGGTAAAGTTCAGAATTTTGATGTCAGTTGGTGGTGTGTAATTTATGTTTCTTGAAGTGATTAGTAGCTCTGTTTTCTTGAAATTAATTTTCAGATTATTTGAACGCAGCCATTTTTCAGCTTCCATGAGGCAGCTTGCTATTTTGTCATAGTTTGGATCATGTATATCGAATGCAGAGTACAACATAATGTCATCTGCATATATATGGTAATTCATCTTGTATTTTTGAAAAATGGTACAAATTGGTTGGAGATAAAGGTTGAATAGAAGGGCAGATAAAGCAGAGCCCTGAGGTATTCCTTCTTCTTGAGGAAAAGGGGGTGAGGAGATCTGGTTAACTTTTACAAATTGTGTGCGGTCAGATATGTAAGATTTAAACCAGTCTAGCGTAAGTTTCCTTAATCCTATTTGACTGAGTCTTGATATGAGTATGTTGTGATTTACACTGTCAAAGGCAGCAGATATATCAAGGAATACCAGTAGAAATGCTTGTTTTGTGTTATCTAATCCCTTATTGAGGGTATCAAGGAGGGCAAGAAAGAGGGTCTCTACGCCGTGAAAAGGTCAAAACTCATATTGGTGATCATCAAGAGGGGCAGATGTATCTATAAAGTCCTGTAGTTGTAATTGTACAACTTTTTCTATGATTTTGGTCAGAAATGGGATACTGGCAATTGGGCGATATGAGGTTGGGTCTTTTTCATTTAGTGTTTTATTCTTCAAAATCGGGCGGATTGCAGAATTTTTTAGTTCTTTTGGTAATACCCCGTGCTGGAGGGAGTTGTTTACTATTTTTAGAATAAAGGGGGCAAGTTCTTGTTTTGTTGTCTTGATCCATGTGACAGGGCATGGATCAAGGATGGATGTAGTAGTGTTAATATTCGATATTATATTTAGTAATTGTTTTTTACCAATAGGTTGAAAGGAGGTACATGTATTTTTGTTGTTTATTGCTATTATAGGATCAGGTATTGGTATTGAGGATAGTTTTAGTTTAAGAGCAAAATAGTTTGCTAAATCTGCCAAGTTAATAGGGACAAGTTGAGAATTAGTGGTAGGGGCTTTTGATAAAGATTTTACAATTTCAAAGAGTTCCCTCGGACGATTAATAGCCTTAGTTAGTATTGAGGTATGATGTTGTTTCTTGGTGTTATTAGTTGCTGATCTGTATGTGTTAAGTGTTGTGAAGTATAGATCCCTGAGCTCTGGTGTTTTTTTTACTCACCATTTACTTTCTATTTTTCTTATTTTTTTTTTGATAGAAGCTAGTTCTTGTGTGTACCATTTTTCTGCTCTAGAGCTGCTATAAATGATGACATGTATTTAATGCACCTATGACCATATTCTATAAATATGCACATAAATGTGCACTCCACCCATGCCTGAGCTGTGCTTCTGTGCACTCACACTGAAAGTAAGAGTACTGGGCTCCATGCTTGTACTTTACGTGGCTTCTTATGGAATTACTGTCCACATGATTTTGGAAACTTGTTAAGGCTCATTGCTCTTACTTTTAAATGAATCATTGTTGTTTAGATATATTTTGTTTATTATTTAAATTTTATGAAGTTATGTTACTATGCTTATTGTTCATATTTTATCTTTTTTTTCCATTTGCTTTTGTATAGCTATTGGTGTTTTATTTGTACTGAAATTCTGTGGTTCCTCACTCAAGACTTTGAGGTTTATAGATGATTGAGAAAAACATACAAATATAAACATAAATCACCTTGAGTGTAGTAAGAAAGATGAGAGTCAAAAGTTGATAATAAGTTAATAAATAAATTATAGGAAAGGGAAGTTCACCCTCCAAAAATTTAGGGGAGTGACTATAGGAGAATAAGGAAGTAGGATGGGCTGGAACATTCATAGTTCATTTTCAAAGCAACAAAATCTATTTAAACAAAACATAGGAAATGCAAAACAAACAAAAACAGCACAAATTAAAAGAAGAGCAGGTTAATCAACAAAGATACTTCCAAAAGATATACACTGAGCATTTCAAAAACTGCAGAGTTTGGTCAGATCCCTTTGGATGAGTCAGCAGACAGAATGAGCTCAGGTAGCTAAATGCTTCTAGACATCTTATAGTAAACATCAAAGTTTGTGAAATTGCTGTGCAAATGGGAGAATTTTCTTGGTTTTGATCTCTGAGCATTCATCTAGATGATAATGAAGAAGGTGAAGATGCATAATTTCTGCTTCAATGATTCTTCGAAGATGCCTGTGATCAAAGAACTGATAGACATCTTTCTTCTTCTTCCAGATGGGAGGGGGAGGAGGAAATACTGAATTAATGTGAGACACAGCTAGTCCTGTATCCTTATCATTATCACTGCATCCATTTTCTGCCTCGTAAGACACTTTAGATCAGACAGAATAGCCGACCAGAGCTGGGGTTTTCTCTAGTTTGGTTGTGCGTTGGATCGTGAGGCCATTTGCAGTTTTTAGTGGCACCACTGAGGACTTAGCTCAACAGTTAGACATGAAGCACAACCAAAGCTTCAGCATTAAAAACGTCACCAGAAACTAAACTGGGAATTGCAAACTATCAAACAAACATTAAATTTGGTAAGTCATCCTCAAAACATGCATTAGTCCCTAAGAGGGGTAGCCATATTAGTCTGGAGGAGAAAAAAGGAAAAGGAGTTGGGTAGCACCTTATAGACTAATTAATTTACTGAGGCATGCAACAGATGAAGTGGACTCTTGTCATCGAAAGCTCATACCTCAATAAATTGGTTAGTTTATAAGATGCCATCAGTCTCTTTGTCATTTTATTATTTCCTAGTGTAAATGATTGCACAAAACTGAACTGAATTAAAGAGGCAAGTTTCAGAACATCAAACTGTATAATTTATCTATGAAATGAATATAATTTAGCCATGAAATGAAAGATGGCAGACTTTGAGAATACATTAATCAGTGCCAGAATGAGATATTTTGGCACCTCGGGCAAGCAGCAGGAAATCTCGCTCTGAATATGACTACTGTGATCAGCATTCCAGTCTTAATCCCACAAAGCAGCATTGGAAGTGCCTTCTAAAAGACGGCACCTGGGGCAAAACCCTTATTGCAATGTCCTATTCCTGTTCATCTCCTATGTGTTTCCTTATCATTCTCTTCAATATATGCTAGTCCCCAGCTGTTGTGTTGTCTGTCTTTTCTAGATTGTAAGCTCCTATGAGCAGGGATTGTCTCTTACATGTGTCTGTACAGCGCTGTGTATGCCTTGTAGCACTATACAAATGATAAGTAGCTGTAGTACCAGTAGTAGTGGTAGCCCTGGTGTTAATATCTAAAAATATAAGGCTAATTTGTTTCCTTGTAGTGAAAGGGATTTTTCACCTTGAACTCTTTAAAGACCATCTTCTGATATTTAAGGAAAGTTATATGTTCACCAGCAGCTAGTGAAAGCATATTAAGGGTTGCAGCTAGTGAAAGCAAAATAAGAGTTGCAGAGCAGAGATGGCATCCATCTGTCCAAGAAAGGTCAACGCATTTTCGGTAGTAGACTGGCTAATCTACTGAAGAGGGCTTTAAACTAGATTCGTTGGGGATGGGTGAAGAAAGCCCCCAGGTAAGTGAAAGCCCCCAGGTAGGTGATACATTAAATACCTTTATGGAAATGGGTAACAGGGGTAACATATGGAAAGCAGTGTGTATTAATGCCCGTAGCATGGGAAATAAGATCCCTGAAGTAGAAGCTTTGGTGGGAGTGGCTGACTTGGATTTAGTGGCAGTTACAGAAACATGGTTCACAGAAAACCATGACTGGGATGTAACTATACCTGGCTATACTTTATTCAGAAAGGACAGGGTAGGAAGAAGGGGAGGAGGAGTGGCACTATATGTAAAAACTACTATTAAAGCTTTGGAATTACAGAGCTTAAAAGGGAGAGAGGAAGCATTGTGGGTTAAACTAGAAAGAGGGAAAGAGAAATCTATTTGCATTGGTGTGATATACAGACCTCCCTCACAAGAGGAAGAGGTGGACAGAGAGTTAATTGAAGACATACGCAGCATTGCTAGGAAAGGGGAAGTGCTACTGATAGGAGATTTCAATATGCCAGATGTTGATTGGCACATTCCTGCTGCAGTATCATATAGAAGTAAGGAGATCCTGGATTCTCTACAGGGAGAACTATTCAGGCAATTGGTAACAGACCCCACAAGTGAAGGGGCCATACTGGACTTCGTGCTTACCAATGGTGAAAGTGTTTCTGATGTTGTAGTGGGAGATCATTTTGCATCCAGTGATCACCAGATGGTGTGGTTCAGTATTAGGACTAGGACTGTTAGAATCCATTCCAAGGTGAGGATCTTAGACTTTAGGAAGACTAACTTTGCGAAGATGGGCCAATACCTCAGGGAGTCGTTAGTGGGATGGGAACAGCTGGGGGATGTAGAAAAACAGTGGGCAAAACTGAAAGGGGGTATTTTAAGGGCAACCAACCTTTTTGTTAAAATGGTAAATAAAGGCAAAAGGAACAGGAGACCGCTATGGTTTTCGAAGGAAGTAGCTGAAAAAAGTGAAGAAAAAGAGGGAGGCCTTCATGAAATACAAGAGATCACAGAGAGAGGAAGACAGGCATCTGTATTTGGAAAAACTTAGAGAAGCTAGCAAAGTAGTCAAGAAGGCAAAGATTCAAAAGGAGGAGGAAATAGCCAATGCAATAAAATGGGGGGTAAGACATTTTTCAGATATATTAGTGAGAAGAGGAAGGGCAAAAGTGGTATTGTCAGACTCAAGGGTGCAGGGGGGAATAAGTAGAAGCTGATAAGGATAAAGCGGAATTGCTTAACAAATATTTTTGTTCTGTGTTCACAGATGAAGAACCAGGAGCAGGACCTCAGAAAACACCCACAAATAAGAACAGAAGCAAGGGACATCTTGAACAATTTTCAGAAGACTGTGTTCGTGAGAAACTAGCTCAACTTAAAGTAGACAAAGCGATGGGACCGGATGGGATACACCCTAGAATACTGAGGGAACTTGTGGACGTTCTAGCAGCTCCACTGACTGACCTTTTCAATGCCTCATTGGAGTCGGGAGTGGTGCCAAAGGACTGGAGAGAGGCTCATGTGGTGCCTTTACACAAAAGCGGAAGTAAGGATGTGGATGAAAACTACAGGCCGGTTAGTTTAACTTCAGTGGTGAGTAAATTATTGGAAACGCTGCTGAAAGAGAAAATAGTGAGGTTTCTGGAGTCCAGCGGATTACAGGATCCGAGGCAGCATGGATTCACCAGAGGCAGGTCTTGTCAGACAAATCTGATTGATTTCTTTGACTGGGTGACCAGGGAGATGGACCGAGGGAGAGCTCTAGATGTGGTGTATTTAGATTTCACTAAAGCCTTTGACACTGTTCCTCACAGGCAACTTATAAACAAACTGAGCACCCTAGGGATGGACCCTAAAGTTACTGCTTGGGTTAGAAATTGGTTGGGTGGGAGGCGACAAAGAGTACAAGTAAATGGAGCTCACTCTGAGGAGAAGGATGTTACCAGTGGTGTGCCCCAGGGATATGTCCTTGGTCCGATTCTTTTTAACATCTTTGTTAGTGATATAGCGGAAGGGCTGTCAGGTAAGGTTTGCCTCTTTGCAGATGATACCAAAATCTGCAATAGAGTAGACACCCAGGAAGGTGTAGATAACATGAGGAGGGATCTAGCTAAGCTTGAAGAATGGTCTAGAATTTGGCAGCTGGGATTTAATGTTAAAAAATGTAAGGTCATGCATTTGGCCTGCAGCAATCCAAGGGAGCAATACAGTATAGGAGGTGAAGTACTTTTGTCCACTAAAGAAGAGCGGGACCTAGGTGTAGTTGTGTCTGATGATCTTAAAGTAGCTAAACAGGTAGAAAAGGCGACGGCAAAAGCTAGAAGGATGCTTTGGTGCATACGGAGAGGAATGGCTAGCAGAAAAAAGGAGGTGATAATGCCTCTGTATAAGTCTTTGGTGCGACCTCATTTGGAGTATGGTGTGCAATTCTGGAGACCGCACCTTCAAAAGGATGTGAACAGGATGGAGTCGGTGCAGAGGGTTGCTACTAAAATGATTAATGGGCTTCATTATAAAGCATATGAGGACAGACTTAAGGATCTTAATATGTACACCTTAGAGGAAAGGTGGGATAGAGGTGATATGATTGAGATGTTTAAATACCTCCGTGGCATAAATGTTCAGGGAGAGAGCCTCTTTCAATTGAAAGCAAGTTCTGCTACGAGGGGACATGGGATGAGGGTGAAGGGAGATAGATTCAGGAGTGATATGCGGAAATATTTCTTTACAGAAAGAGTAGTGGATCCATGGAATAGTTTCCCAGTGGAGGTGGTAGCGATGAGGACAGTAACTGAATTCAAAAAAGCATGGGACCAACACAGAGGATCTCTAAAGGTAAAAAGTGGACTGTTGTAGTTGTTATGGAAGGACAGACTAGATAGGCCATGTGGTCTTTTTCTGTCATCATGTTTCTATGTTTCTAATTTCCTTGCCTGTGGAATTTTGGCCCTTCTGTGGATAGTATTGGGCCAGAAATCTGTCTGAATGGCTCTATATTACCCATATACAGTAGTAGATGGACAGAGAGATAGCAGGCTGAAAAATTATCTGGATAGTGGCAATATACATGTGCTATCCAGATAAATTCTACATTTAATTTAGACCTGCTGAATAGGACTTACTGAATGATGTCCAGTGGCAAAATGTCTAGTGGGGGCCTCCAAGCAAACATTTGCTGAGGGCCCCCTATTTTTGCCCCCCTGCGGTGACTCACACACCTACAGTGGCAGCAACACCATGACATCCCCTCCTGCGGCGATGGTGGTGCCACGACACCCCCTTGTCAACCTCCCATAAGCTCCAGCAATGGCAACCCTACATGGCAAACTTACTTGAATCTGTTTGCCATGCTGCCTTCATTTCAGATCTGGAGATGTTTCTCCAGGGCTGAAGTCTCAAGACGGGCCCAGAAGGAACACCTCCTGACCTGGAACAAAGGTAGCACGGCAAATAGATACAAGTAATTTTACCACGCTGCAGTGTAGGCCCCCTTCCTGCCCATGCCACCCCCTGCATTGTGGGGGCTGCTTGAGTAGTATTTACACTGATGATGATGCCCATTGCATTACTGGTGACACTGACCTAAGAATGGATTTTGCTTATAGTACTTCAGGAGTGCCGTGTGGAATACTGAATGAGAGTGAAGGATACAAGGTTTTGTACTTGAATTCCACTGGTTTCACTTGTTCTTGAGTATCAATGGTCCCATGAAGTTTTGAGAAGCTTTCAGATAGGTCTTTTATTCCTCACCTGTCTACCTGCTTCTTCTGTGACTTCTTCACCTTTTGAAATTTCAGCCAAACTTATGCATGCAGTTCACTCAGGACTTCATTCCATTCCACTCCACTGCCACTGGAACTCTTGATTGTTGGTTGTGTGAAAGTGGGGATGAAAGCCATTATTAGTGAAAAAAAAATCAAGGATCTGTTTGACAAGTGAACATAAGAACATAAGATATGCCATACTGGGTCAGACCAAGGTCCATCAAGCCCAGTATCCTGTTTCCAACAGTGGCCAATCTAAGTCATAAATACCTAGCAGTTTCCTCAAAAGACACAGGCGCTCTGTATTGCTGCAGAAACTCCACATTGGACGTAACTGAATGAGTTTGGTTTGATGGTAGGTTGCAGAATTTTCTCCAGAGTCTGTCTTACTCATTTCATCAGTCCATGGGATTGAGGGTGGTAAACTAAAGGCAAATAGACCAGGGAATCCAGGAGATTGCTCTCCTCTTCCCAAAACTGTGCAGTGAAATAGGAACCTTGTATGGTGATGAGACAGTAACCCATGAAAGTGGATCACTTCTCTGTTCAATATTTTTATTGTTCTTTATGATAAGGTGAGACCTATACAGGCAATCAAGTGGGCCATCTTTGAAAAGGAGTCCTTTACTACCTGAATCATGGCTTGTCCTTGTGATAATGATAAGAAGTTCAATGGCATCCACTTTCAGGGCTTAGATGATGTTGTCAAAGGCATCAGAAATCCTCGAGGGCTTTTTATGATTCCTTATTTTGGGAACAAACTTTCTAGAATGCAACATACTCCTTTATATCATTTCCTCTTTCTGTTCAGAAATCCCTGCAATGCTTGTGTATCTAACTTGCCCATGGTGGATTGCAAAATTACTTGCTCATGGGCGGTAATTGTGCTGAGACCTCTACTGCCTAAAGTGGTCCACATGTATATGTTTGAGTTCCTTGATGAGCACTAACCTACCCCTAATCACAAATGTATGAGGGGGTGCACTCTCTTTGTCATGGGGTGGTCATTTATCTGAATGTATCTCACCTGCAAGTATCCACAGGAAGCTGCCGCCTCTCCTATCTCTGGTTCTGGGATGAGGCAGGAAGGACAGATGTTTGTGAGGTAGCTTTGTGTGTTCCTCTGTTAGCAGGTACATTCTAACCAGGTATTTTTTCCTTCTTGTAGATGCTGAGGAATGCATGGAGAGAGAAGGCCTCAAGGGAGGAGTGAGAGGGTGGATTGAGGAAGGAGTCATATGTGCTTTAAAAAATTGTATATCATCACTCTCAAGGACCCCCCACAGTCAATTTTATTGTATAGATAGGGGTAGGGGGCCAGAGCTTTTAAGATATTTTACCCATGCACATAAAAGCTTGCAAACCCCCCTTATCCTATTTTAACTTATACATAGGGGCATGGGGTCACAGTCTTTGCATCGTTGACTGACATATACCATGTATGATCTGCATTCCTTGCACTAAAAGAGATGTTAGCATTCCTAGCTGTTCAGTGGTTTTCACTACAACCAAGGATGTTAATAAATATGTCCCCTACATTGACATATAGGAGCAAGCCTGCGTTGTGTGCATATGAGGTGGAACGTGAGTTAACATTCCACTAATAATATATGATGGTGATGCACTGTGTACCTTATGGGCTAACATGGTCTGCCTGAGGTAACTACACTCTCCATTTCTGGTATGCAGACAAAAACAAATCTTTTTGTTTCATTTTCTGTTTTGTTTGCAGGTTTTTGGGTGTGGATTTTGTTTTTTTGCTTTACTTTCTTTTGTTTTTGTAATTTTCCATTTCAGGGCAATTTTATTAATTAAAGAGGTAGCTGTGGCTGCTGCCCAAAACAAAACAACATAGGTTACTAGAGGTTTCAGGCAAATAAAAACCTAACTGTTTTTTTTTCTTACAGCCAGAAACTAGTCTCAAATGCAGGGCCGGCCCGTCCATTGAGCAAGAATGTTTTTTTGCACAGGGCCCCGTGTTTCAGGGGGCCCCGCGCAAAGAACATTCTGCTTTTTTAAAAATTCAATTAAAAAAAAAAAAGCTGGCTGCTGCTGCTGCCGCTGCCACCGCGGCAGCAGCAGAATGGAGTGTCCCGCGGGGCCCCCTCTGCCCGCTGAGCCCCTCTGCAAGGGCTTTCAGATTCGCGAAGGGAGAGTGACTCCCTCGCGTCTCTGTTAAGCCCGCAGGGGCCAATTGGAAATTTCCCATCAGCCCCTCGCGTCTACTCCCCACCGCTCTCTCCGCACTATCCACATGAACCGCCGAACCTTACCCTCCCCTTCCCTTCCCTTCACAAGCCCATTTAGAATCCACCTGCTTCTCTGCCTTCTATGTCCTTGGTCCCCGCCTATGGAACTCGCTCCCCCCAGACCTCCGCCTAGAACCCTCATTTAAAACCTTCAAAGCAAACCTAAAAACTCACCTCTTCTGTCTAGCTTTTGGCCTCTCTCCTCCTCCATGCCCTCTTTCACCACCCCCACGATGATGTTCCCTGAATCTTCTTCTATAATCTAGCTGTAATCCTTACTCCTCTCGCTCCTTTCCTGTCGTATTATGGCGTTCCTTTACTAATTTTTCTTCAGCAACCTTTTATTGTATTTTGTAAACTGCTCAGACGCTGTTGTGATGGGCGGTCTATTAAGCGCCTCAATAAACATAAACATAAACCATGAAGGAAGGCCAAGCCCCTAGTAAAGACCATAAGCAAGTATCCCCTTTGCCATGAACAGGCAGCAGAAGGCAAGGTGAAACTTCAGGAAGTGTGCAGCAGGAATGAGACGTATGCCACAATGGGGGCATGAGGTCTGCCCTCAATGTCATCATAAGCAAAAAGAGTAGAAATATTGGAAACTAGTAACCCTGATCCAGGCAAAAAAGGCTGCCAAGTTACATTGGTCTTTACCTCAAATGTCTGGAGAAATTTGGCTACTATCTGTTTATTCTAGAGATGGAAGTGGATAGAATGCAGTACATAAATGAAATATCTATAAGGGCATTTTTCTCTGAGCCATGACAAGAGTTCTTTTTTCAAATATTTCCTAAGCATCTGCTTTTATAATTGACTACTTCTAACGGACCGTTTTCTACTATTTGACATCCAGATGCCAAAAAATAAAACTTGAACGACGTGATCACAGAATGATCCTGCGCATTATAAGTTCTTTTCATTATCTCCTACATGTGGCATGTTGGAAAGAATGTGTAAAAAGGATTATTTTATATGTCCATTTCTCTTTCTGCCTATTATCTCTTCAGCAATTCACCATGTTTAGCACACAGGAAGAAAATGTAACTATTATAAGGGAGTTACAACTCTAGAACCATCAGAGGTGTATTTTCAAAGAACTGGGCCTTAGGGGTGTGCACAGCCAAAAGGAAGTTTGGCTCATGCATGTTTTAAATGACTGCTTCAGAACTTTCAGGCATTTATCATGTTTGTTTCACACAAATCAATCAAATAAGTGTTTATTCATATGCATACTCATATACAAGCAGGGATGGGGCAAGGAGATAAGGTATCCTAGGCAAGCCTCATCCCTTGTGCCCCTACCCCTCCTCCCCCACCCCGTTGCACCCATTGTCACTGCTGCCCTTCTCTGGGATTTGCAGAGGCAGAAATAGTCCCTTGGCTTACCTTAAAATATCAGCACCATGGGGCTGTTTACTTCAACCCCCTCCAATGCCCGAGACTGACTTCCTGTGTGCAAACAGGAAGTCAGCATCTGACAGTCCAAGAAGGCGGAAGCAACCAGCCCAAAGTTTTAAGGTAGCACTGCAGGGCTGTTTGCAGCCATTGCCATCACTACAGGTCTAAAGAGGGGTTGCAGCAGCGGCAATGGGTTCCCATGGAGGGTCAACACTCTAGGTGACCACCAAATTCACCTATAGGTCATGCCAGCACTGTGTAGAAGTGATCTCCTATAACCATGCATCTAGTTTAAAGCACCTAAAATGCACAATGTTTCTTTATAAAATACTAGTATAAGTGGCTGAAAATTCACCTTAACTTAAGGTATGGATATTTATACCAGCCCCACAGCTGGTGTACTGTAGTTGCTCTCAGCTAGATTTTTCGAGAGTGCTCTGATAGAATCTATGCACATGATTGCGTACTTTGTCCTTACTCCACCCATGTGCACATCGACAGTGAAAGGTGTGCACCTTTACACTAGCTGGTATTCCATGAGGTCAAATGACTAAAATACCAATATTTAGGCATCTACTTGCTGCCTAAAATTAGATTTTTTTAAATAAAATGACTCCCTTAACTATTTACATGCCCAAATGAACCGAATGGCTGCTCTCTAATACACACCCTTACTGGGCCTCTGGAAAAACAAACAAACAAACATCTAATTGCTTTCTATGGACAACCACTCGAAGTTGCACACTGTTTAAATGACCACCATTCCATTTATCTTCCAGAATTCATAATGAGTTGCATATATCAAGCCTTTAATTACTATACAGATAATATGCATGCTGTGTTAGCATACCTTGGAATAACAGAATTGCAGTGAAGCAGAGCACAAGCATTAAAAAAGAATATTGATGTTTAATTTTACACATGAAGATTACTTAAACTGCTAATAGGATTATTTAATGATACCCAAAAAGATATGATTAGGGTGTAAAAGCAATTAATAAAGTGCTTATATATTAACATACACTTAAATTTAATTGTTTAAGATATGAAAGAAGGTAAACTAGTGGATAGAATAATAGCTTAGGAAACAGGAGAACTGAACTCAAATTGTCTTTCTGTCACTAATACTCAGTATGACCTTGGGCAAGTCATATTATCTCCCATTGCCCCAGGCATACAATTAGGCTGTAAGATCTGTGAGGTAGGGGCTTGTACCTGTGTGTAATTTGCTCTAACTACTATGATTTACAGCACTATATAAATGCCATAATAATAATTTTCATTTGAACATTTGGCATCAAATTTTGATAAATCAGCACTTTAATTTCAAGTAATATGAATTTCCTTGTCAAGTTTCCATGTGCTCCGAGAGCATACGTTCTATGGAAAAGAAACTGAAGTACTGTATTTGTGGTTATTACAGGATTAACTAAACTAACAAGGCCCCCTGCTTATTATTAGCACATTAACTCTCACATCACAGGTGTCCTAGAAACCAGTGGGAAATCTTTAAAAATATGCCACTCAACGCCATGAAATCCTAACAAGATCAAATTAACAATGCATTAATATTGCACCAACCCAAAGGCATAATGAGGTATAATGAAGCTTGTTGCAATACAATCTGTGATGCATAAACCTGAGTACAGACTAGGGACAAGAGGCCTCAGGCTTAGGTATGCTGTGATTCCTTTGGTAAAACAATTACCACTTTTGTACATACTTCAAATACTTGGCCAGATGGGCAGACAAGTTAAATAACAAAGCCTTTTGTACAATATAGCTGCCTAGAATAGTTAAAGAGGGTTTTGTCTTGGCAATAAAAGAAAGAAAAAGATGAACCTGAAGGCCCACAAGAAATAAATTCAGTAACTCCATGTTTAAGAGGCTAATATTGAACGACAAGTTCTTGATGCCTCTTCCTCCCTATCTTTGCAAATAGTTCAAAATATGAAATGCATTGAGAGAGAAAAAGAGGCAGCTCTCATATTTACTCTTCTTTATTTCTGGGTTGGTTTTTTTTCTCATCTTTCTCCATCAGGTTTGTAACTGTCTTTGAAATTTAGGGAACTGTCACAAAGTACTGTGAGGAAGCAATCAAGATTTCATAAACAGAAGGTTTTGTGTTAGGCTTGCAGTCAACAAGAAAAACTGACAGAATGTGTGAGTTAATTGGCATGAATGCCTTCAACTGGGCACCTGGGAGAAACTTTGCAAATTAGTTTTCATATGCAAACTATGTTTTCTATGTGTAACATGCTCTTAGAAAATTTGGTGGCCAAATACACCTGTGTAAGTACATGCACTGAGAAGACTATGCATTTAACACTAGAAGCCCGAAAAAGGCATTTTATCTAGAAATCCCAAAGTGCGTCAATTGACGCATTTTCACGACGACTGCGTTAAGCGTGAAATGCAGATGTGAATTTATTTGAAGTTACTTATTTGTTTACTACGTGCAGTATGTGACATCATTACATAACTGGCATGGTTCTAGCAGTGGCGCTGGTATAAACCTTCGAAGATGCATTTGCATCAATTGACGCACTTTGGGGCTTCTAGATCTGTGCCTAAGCATTTCTGGGGACGTTTGGGGGCAGGGTTTGAGGTGGAAATGATAGAGGATGACATTATTAACCTTTTTCATGCCTAAAGCTCAGTTTTACAATGTAAAAGGGCTTTTATGAATGTAGATCTCTCCTCGAAGTACAGACAGCACAAATCAACATGCACTTGTAGAGGAGATATGCTCAGGGAAGGAGTTATGGCAGAAGATGGGAAGAGTCAGGATTTAAGCAACCATGTATATACATTTGCACATAAATTACATAAGAACTTAAGATATGCCATACTGGGTCAGACCAAGGTCCATCAAGCCCAGTATGCTGTTTCCAACAGTGGCCAATCCAGGTCACAAGTACCTGGCAGTTTCCCAAAAAGACACGCAGTTTCCACAGTGTTTGTCCTGGAGCAAGCAGTAGGTGAGGGTATCCCGAGGGGATGTGTACCTACATCATGCTTGAAGCCTGCAGGTACAGTTGCAATGGAGTGTGATAGGTTGTTGTTATGAAAGATGTGATGGAGAACATTGGAGGGACCATGTGGACTGCACAATCCATCTCTAATGCACGTGTCCTTACACATGATCTCATTATGTCAAATGGCCTCCATTGTCATGATCTAACTGAAACCTGGCTCCTCCAGGAGGACACGTCAACTGTCATTGCTCTGACAATGATTGTGACACTTGTCTGCCTGCAGGGATCAAATTTCCCACGGACATCCCCTTCTCTTCTGCTCGTGCGAGATTGGATTCCCACGAGCAGACAAGCTTTATGGCCATTGTTGCAGCAACTAGTTTGGGGGGAGGGGGAATGCTAGCGGTTAGCAGAGGAGGAGATTGCAGCAAAATTCCCTTCTATCTGCACACGAGAGAATGGATCCCCCACAGGCAGAAGAGAAGGGGCAGCCCAAAGAAAAGCAGTCTGCCCATGGGGAACATAAGAACATAAAAAATGCCTCACTGAGTCAGACTAAAGTCCATCAAGCTCAGTATCCTCTTTCCAACAGTGGCCAATCCAGGTCACAAGTACCTAGCAGTTTCCCAAAAAGATACACAGGTTCCACAGTGCTTGTCCTGGGGCAAGCAGTGGATTTCCTGGGTCCTCTTTTATAATTGTTAATGGACCTTTCCTCCAGGAACTTGTCCAAACCTTTTTTTAAACCCAGCTACACTAACAGCTTTTACTACATCCTCTGGTAACGAATTCCAGAGTTTGATTACACGCTGAGAGAAAAAATATTTTCTCTTATTAGTCTTTAATAGGTTGCATTGTAGCTACATTCTTTACTGAGGAAGATGTAGAGATCTTACCCATGACTGAAGTGGTATTTAAAGGTGCGGAAGACTTGAAGAAAATATCGATACATCGGGAAGATGTATTACAACTATTAGATAAACTGAAGAGTAGCAAATCACCTGCGCCGGATGATATACATCCAAGGGTGTTGAAAGAATTGAAATGTGAGATTGCAGACCTGCTATTAGTAATCTGTGAACTATTATTAAAATCATCTGTAATACCTGAAGATTGGAAGATGGTGAACGTAACACCAATTTTTAAAAAGGGTTCCAGGGGTGATCCGGGAAACTACAGACCAGTGAGCCTGACATCAGTACCGGGAAAAATGGTAGAAACCATCATAAAGAACAAAATTGCTGAACATGTAGATAGTCATGGCTTAATGGGAGACAGCCAACATGGCTTTAGACAAGGAAGATCTTGTCTTACTAATCTGTTATGTTTTTTTGAAGGTGTGAATAAACAGGTAGACAAAGGTGAGTCGGTTGATATAGTGTATTTGGAATTTCAGAAAGCCCTCAAGGTCCCTCATCAGAGAATTTTGGCAAAACTAAAGAGTCATGGGATAGGTGGCAATGTACTATTGTGGATCAGGAACTGGTTAAAAGATAGAAAGCAGAGGGTAGGGCTAAATGGCCAATTTTCCCAATGGAGAAAGGTAAATAGTGGTGTACCCCAGGGAAGAACAACCCAAACTATGGTTACATGATGCAAGGTTCCACATTAGGAACCACCACCCAGGAAAAAGATTTAGGCGTCATTGTGGATACCGTGTTAAAACCCTCGGCCCAGTGTACAGCGGCAGCCAAGAGAGCAATAGAATGCTAGGTATCATAAGGAAAGGAATGGAAAATAAAACAAAGGATATTATAATGCCTCTATATCGTTCCATGGTGAGACCGTGCGAGATACTGGCACAGAGTAGCTATGGACCCTGCCATTGTGCAGGTTCTTTATTCACCCTGAGGGTAAGGGTGGCTGCCCAGCACTAGGTCCACAGTACATCTGGTGCTACATATAGGTCCTACTGCACATCCCCATCATTGGCAGTGTGTGGCAGGTGTCCTAGGCAGTGTGCCAAAGGCAACTCTGTACCCATCTGTGTTGCACAGCTCTAGATGTCCCCCTGGGACCAGAGAACATCTAGATCAGTGTGTACCCAGTGTTAAGGTCTGGCTCCATAGCCGCCTGTTTGCTGATCAGAGGGGTGTCCAGTGTCTTATGGGGGTTCTGTACCACAGCCCCTTACTGCTCTGAGTACTATATACTATGTGTCCCCAAGGGCCCCATAACACCCATCTTGTAGGTGGGGGCATGGAAGGACAGGTGCCTGAGACCGTGGGACTGGCTGTGGGACCAGCAAGCCCATTCCTGATAGCTAGGAATATCCCTCTAGATCTAGTGTGCATGAGACATATCCTGTGACTGGATCATTGTCAGGACAGTGTTAATGTTGTGTGAATCCTCACATGCCACATCCCACAGTCTGCCATGCATCATCAGGTTTCCATGACCTGACAACAGTTATGTATGGAATTGGTGTGTCACATCATCATATCCCAGTGGGGGACTAGACCAATGACCAGAGCCATGTCCTGCAACCCAGATGAGCTGAGTCCCACACGCAGGCCACGTGGGATGGGACTAGTCACTGTGCATCCCAGGGCTGCCAATCAACTGTCGCTGATATCCTGGCTGGAAGACCCAGGGGCTGCTGGGTTCCTAGGATTCTGCAGATAAAAGGAGGAAATATTTAAATCAACATTTTGTACATTGTAATGGAAACAGAAAACAGGGACATTGTGACCCTGGAATCCCCAGAGGCAAGGGAAGGGACTTGAGATGCCCATGTCCATAAGGAGTGATAGTGAGATTTGAACCCTATTCCCAGTATACCAAGTCAGTGCCAGAACCTCAAAGTCATACCATCCAACTCTACCACAGTCTGTGACAACAACCACCAGGCTATTGGTGAGCATACAATAAAGCTAATGTGGAAGCCCTACAACGGGGACTGCATAAAAGATAGATGCAAACAAGGTATCATGCAATGCTGCAATCTGTGACTGGATGCAGCTGGCCAAGCTGTCAGGGAGGTGGTCAGAGATGGGAGCCGTGTCAGCTAAGAGCAGCTGGAGAGTGGTAGGACAGGAACAAAGTAGTCTGCAGGTGGATCTGGATCCTAGTGAAAGCACAGGATGCTGGTGGGAATGTGTTGTGTCCCATGCTGTAGGAGATGCAGGAGAAAAGAGAGTGGCCAGGGCTCCACCACGAGCCATATCACAAGATGTCATGGGGATGAGTAGTAGCATTCCTTTCAAGTCCTTTGTGGATCAATATCACATATGTGTATGATAAATGAAATGTGGATGAAAGACACACATTTAAATCAATAGCACACAGGTGCCATGGTATATAAATTAAATGTCCTGAACACTGCTGTAGCTGACATGTCTGGTAGCCTCATACAATATAGAAATGTATCTGAGGGTTGGAGGAGTGGTCTAGTGGTTAGAGCAACTGCCTAGTACCCAAAGGATCAAGGGTTGGACATCAACTTGCACTCTTTGTGACCATAGGGAGGTCACTGTACCCTCCATTGCCTCCAAAGAAAAGGCCAGGCAGTCTATATCTAGTCATACCTTGCCAAGAAAACTCAAAGGCTGTTAGGTCACCAGGAGTCAGCACTGACCTGACATCACTTATGAAAACATAAATATATTTGTGAATATTTGAGGGTAGTTACAATGTGTGAGTGGGAGATGTAAATGTCAGGAAGATAGTTCAATAACTCTATTTTGTGAGCCATTGATATAGTAGGAGAATCCCCTTTGAGAACAACAATTCTACGCACATGGGTATCACACTTGTTGGCCAGCAGAATTGCAGGTAACTGCCATATAGCAAGAGCAAGAGCAGCAGGATGTGCACAGAGGTTGCAGCAGGGGTGGGTACCTGACACCTGTCTGTACACTGGGCATAGATGGTCAGAGCAGAGGCCCATAGTGTTCCAAATGTTACCCAAGAGGGTGCAGATGTCACCACAATATGCTCCCCTGGCCAACATGTTCCCAGAGCTCAGCAGTGAGCAATGCAGACACTGGCCCAGAGACAGCATCCAACTTCCCAGGGCACCACCTCCCTCAAATGGCTATCCTATAGGCAGGACCAACCAATCCCCACAGCCCAAGTACCAGTTGGTCAGATCACATCAAACAGGCACATCGCCACAGCGAATACCAACATGAGGGGTGACAGCTGATAGCCACTAACCACAGTCAGCTGTGCACAACCCTTGTTCAGACCCTGCAAGCCCAGCTATTCAAAGCCACACAGTAAAGGCATGAGCAGAGGGGCACCCAAAGCCCATGTCCACATATGACCCTGCCAGTCCCAAAGGCCAGTATCCATGGGTGCACAGCCACTAACCCTCAAGACCCTCAGGGCAGAAACAGTAGTGGTTTGACAACTGCAAACATTTCACTACTAACCATGTAAGCAGAAAAACACATGGCCAACCACATCGCTGCCAGGTACCTGATATTGAATCTGCAGTGCTATGTACAGATGTCAGCAGGCAGTGTGTTCAGGCAGCATTTAACAACTGGCACATAACAGCAACCCAACTCTCTTGCTGTACCTAAAGCTCACCTCTGCATCTTCCACACAGCTGTCCTGGAGGATGACTCACCACCTTCTGCACCAGAGCGGGCCACTGAAGAGAGGGAGGAGGAGGAGGAAGAGCAGCCACAGCCCATTCCCCATGACAGGAGGTGCAACAGGGGACAGAGCTGCACCAGAAGCCAGACCAGCACTGATGCCACCCTAGCACACCCAGCCCCACAGTGCTATCCAGCACCTCTGCTTCGGAGGTGAGTGGGGAAAATGAGGAGGTGGTCTTCAAGCTAACAGAGGTGCCAGGTCCTGCTGAAGGGGGGAGTCCAATAGCACCATGCAGCTGGGGGAGAGGACCTTCAGTGGGGGCCCATCTTAGTAAGGAAGTGCCCTGGAGGAGGCTACGGCACATGAGGGCTGGTCAATGCTATCCAAGGCTGATCCCCAACAGGAGGGGTCACTGAAGGAGAAGACGGAGGCCACCATGATGGATGAGGGGGAGCAGAGTGAGGAGGTGTGGATCAGCGATGTGGACATGGGAGCGACTGATGGGGAGTCCCTGGAGGAGGGGGAGCTGAGTGACGAGATGTCATCCACAGAGGCCAGGAGTCATGAGGAGGAGGAGGGATGGGAATGGGGAGGAGGAGGAGGTGGGAAGTGATGGCAGTGGGGTAGAGGAGGAAGGTACTGATGGGGCTGTGAGAGGAGACTGAGGATGGGATTGGAATGGGGTGGATAGAGGGGATAGAGATAGCCTGTGAGAGGAGGGAGCTTTTGAGGGGGGGGGGGGGCTGTGTGAAGAAGGTAGGGATGGGAGTTGGCTAGGGGGAGGGTGGGGATGAGAATGGGTTGGAGGGGGGAGGGTGGGGATGGGGATGGGCCTGGGGGAGAGAGTAGGGATGGAGTGTACTTCGGGGGAGGGTGGGGATAGGAGTGGGATAGGGGTTGGGGAGCAGTCACTGGCCACCTCCCCACCAGCCATGATGCAGCACAATGAGGCACCAATGCTGCACCAGTAGGATTTGGCTGGCCCCCAGGTCCCTGGCTGCATGGTCATGTAGACGGGCCCTATATGCCACATCCCCTTGCCCCCCCCAACCCACTTCTATCCCCTCCCCTTCCCCCTGCCCTTGACAGGTGGCTCCTCGTCCCTCAAGCAAAGTATGTTTGCACCAGGTTCTGTCGGGACTCAAATACCCTCCTGTAGACCTGTCTACGGGGCACCTGCGGGGCAACGGTGTCATCATCATTTCTGCCAGGGGTATGTCTGCCCCAACTGGCATAGGCTGCCTGTTCTGTAGTGCATAAGTGTGGAGCAGGCAGCAGGCAAGGGATATCAGGCATACCTTCACTGGCTCATAAAGTAGCTCACTACCTGAGTGATCCAGGCATCAGAAGTGGCTCTTCAGTTATCCAAAGTTCTGCTCTATGATGCTTCTGGTTCTCCTGTGTGCCCGATTATATCACTGCTCTGCTGGCATGCGGGGATGGACAATGGGGGTCATCAACCAGTCCCTCGGGGGGGGGGGGGGTATCATCTGTCACCTGCAAAAATATAGGGGGAAACACTTTGTATTATAAATGGACATCATACACAGTTTGGCCTGGGATAGCTCTTTCCAGAGAGTGGTAGAGTATCCTGGAGATTGGAGTAACTGTCTTGTAACTCACAGGTCAGGGGTTGAGTCCTGCTTCATCACTTTACACAATCATTGACAGGAAAACATTTACTTATCATTAAACTGTAGTCACATATTAATAATGAAAATAATCCATGGCTCAATTGGGACTAATTCCTCTATAGTAAGTATCTGCACCAATAAAAATCCTTAAGAGAGGCAGACAAATAAAGAAATGGTTTGCAGAAAAAAAAAAAAGAAATAACGAAAGAGGTGAAAAGGCCTCACTCTAAGTGATCTCCCTCAATATGGCTAGAGATGATTCTTGCCCACAGGGGAATATGCCATCCATGACCATCAGAGGTCGAAATACTCCTCGAATCAATTACAATGTATTAAACATTATCATCCATTGAGGTAACCATTTTGTAGATTTTCATTTGTTATATTTCAATCTTTGCTCTCGACAATATGAATTCATTTTCTATGCCCCATTAAATATTCCACTTAGCTACAAAAGCCAGACTGCATCTTTCGAGGACCTCAAGTTTTGCATCCTACGAAGATCTTCGTTTCCCCAGTGGCTTCATCAGGGGCTGCTATGCATCGTGTCAAGATTTATTGCCTTCTAGCTTTAGCATCTGACATCACTGGGCCACAAAACTTGCTCCTGAACTTATCAAAGAGAAGAATCTGTGACACCATAGAGGTTAGCCTTCTGTGAATTTGATAGGTTGAGTGCTGATTAAATGTAATTTTAAATGAGTGTTGACTGAACAGAGTATTTCATGGGTTATCTACAATTAAATCATTTTGTGGAGAGCAAAGATTACAACTTGAACAAATTAGAATCTACAATTGGTTACTTCAATGGTTTATAATATATTGTAATACTTTATATCCGATCTGGGCCTTTCATGGCACTTTCCCCTTTGAGCAAAATCATTTTCTAGCCATTTAAATTTTTATATTGGAACCATTTATTGGAATAGTTTTGTCTGCATTTCTTAAGGGTTTTTATTATAGAGGATTTAGTCCCAATTGAACCATGGAATACTTTAGTGATTACTATTTGAGTATAATTTAGTCATATATATGTAAGGGTTTTTCCTTTAACTGATTGTGATTTGTCCTTGTGCAGTGCTAGCACTTTTTAGGTATCAGCACTTTTCATGCATAGAGTCATCAGGTCAATGCTGATTCCTGGTGACCCTGCAGCCTCTGAGTTTCCTTGGCACTGTGTGAGCAGGGGTCAGGTTCCAGTGGGATTCAAACCTCTGGTCTCTTGGTTCCTGAGCAAATGTGTTCCCCACTTGGCCACACCACCTCTCCCATGTTGGACTGGCAGGAATGAGTCCCACTACTTATGGTGCTCTTTGTGCTCATGAGGCCCCACAAGTGCTTTCCGCACATGTCCCAGCAACACTCTGGTCCTGCCACTACAAACTCATCCACACCTGCCAGCGGGGGACACTTCAAGCCTGCAACCCCATACCTCCATGTTAATGTGATCCCCAGGGCTCTGCGTCCCATTACCTATTAGCCAAACACCAGAGATGGCTCCACCTTCAAAGGTGGCATATATCTCAGACTGGCTAGGTATGTAGGAGTCATGACAGGATCCTAGGTAGCATGTCACAACATCTGCAATCTCAATCTGTGCATTACAGATGGCCTGCATATTCATGGAGTGATATTTATTTATTTATTTATTACAATCTCTTATATACCGCACTATTCGACATCAGCGCGGTTTACATGAAACAAAAAGACCAGAACAACAAGCAGTTCTGTTTTTACAGAGAACAGGTGTACAAACTTGGATAACATAGGGGAACTATTTACATGTACTATCTACATACAGGCGTCATGGCAAAGCTCAATGATCTCAGATATCGCACCGAGAACGTTGATGAGGCTGTCTAGTAAGGATGGTGTAGCTATTTTAATTGGTGGCGTTAATTAGGCGTATTGCTGACTGGGTAGTACTTGAGGAACAAGTGATATTTGAGTGCTTTCCTGAACTGAGCTAGGTCAGTGACAGCGCGAACGTTAGATGGTAGAGCATTCCAGCATCTTGGGGCAGAAAATCTGAATGCCCTGTTAGCCGTTGTCAGGGTGCATTTTGTTAAAGCCTTCGGAATTGTTAGTGTGTTTATTGCTGTAGGTCTTCTGGATCTGTTAGGTGGAACGGCATGAATGAGCTCTGTTAGTGAAGAGGATGCAAGACCATTGATGGCCTTGAAGGTCAGTAGTAAGGTCTTGAAAACAAGCCTTCCATGTATGGGGAGCCAGTGGAGCTGCTTCAGGATAGGCGTTACATGGTCGTTCCTAGAGGCTCCATGAAGGACCCTCGCTGCGGCATTCATGGCGAGTTGCAGGGGGTTCAGGGTAGATTGTGGAAGGCCTTGTAAGATGGCGTTAGCATAGTCAAAATAAGGTAAGATTAGTTCCTGGTATATTGTCCGGAAGACCTCTGGATCTAGTAAGGAGCGCAGATGCCTGAGTTTTTGGATCTTGAAGTAGATTGCTCTTACTATGTTACCTATGTGCAACTTCATATCAAGACGTTGGTCCAAAGTGATCCCAAGGTATCATATTGTGGATTTTGTTTGAAGATCTGCTTCCTTAACTCTTACATGGGGTGGCGGAGTGAAATTGTGGTCTCTCATGATGAAGAGCACCTCCGTTTTCTTGTGTTGAATATGGAAGTTTTGAGATTGGAGCCATTCGGAAACTGAGTCAAAACATCTATCAGAGGGGAAAGGTCCAATTGATCTGTAGAGAACGGCATGTAGAGCAGGATATCATCTGCATATATCAAGCAGTCCACATTGAAGGATCTGATGATATTGCAGATGGGCTGCATGTATATGTTGAACATGAGTGATGATAGAGAGGAACATTGCGGTACACCCTGCCTTTGGAGGAGAGGCAAGGTACAGATGTCCTAGACATTGAAAGGGTATATAGAATGTGTCACATTCCTCCTCGATTCTCACCATCACCAAAAAGTTGTCTAATAGACAATTTTTTGGTGGTGGTGAGAAGTGAGGAGGACTGTGACAAATTCTATCTAACCTTTTTGATGTCTTGGACATCTGCACCTTGCCCACGCACAATCTTAAATGACAGAGGTATAAGGCAGGGGTCTCCAAATCCAGCCCTGGAGGGCCACAAACCAGTCAGGTTGGCAGGATATCTCTAATGCATATATATCTCATGCATATTCATTAGGGCTATCCCAAAACCTGGCAGGATTGTGGCCCTCCAGGACAGGTTTGGACACCTCTGCGCTAGGGTGATGTAGTTTGCAGCACATCCCACAAAGGCACCCAGGAACTGCATGATGTATCTTGCTACAGCTTCCTGGCTGAGACCTGTTGCTGTTGTCAGTACTGATTGAAAAATACATGTTCCCAGGAAGTCAAAGACTGTGAGAACCTTCACATGAACAGGCACATCTTCCTACCTATAGGTGAGAGCAGCAAGGTGGGGCTCAAGCCCCCAACACAGGTCATAGATGGCTGCACAGTCAAACTAGTACCTAGTCACACACAGTTTATCAGTCAGGTCCAGGTACTGACTCCTCAGCTCTTTGCACCCTTGGATATGGGCACCTACATGATGCCCTCCATCATTCCCAGTCAGCACTCTGAGCAGGACCATAGCAAACCATGAGTTGGCCTCCTCCAAGTTCATGTCCTCTACAGGGTACCACAGCCACTCCCAACTGAAGGGAATTGTGCAAATACATTGTGTGAGATGGCACCACTCCCCATGAGGGTGGGTGTATGGATGTACACATCAACAGCCATGGCCATGCCCTTGTGCAGACATACATATCATTTGCCATACCTCTGACCTGCCACTGACAGGATGGTCCCTTGCAATACACTCCTGTTCCACACTGCTCACATAGGTACTGGGGGGGGGGGGGCGCTGTGCTCTTATGCTATGCTGTATGTAGCATCCACACCACAGTCATATGAGGCAACTGTGGGAATTGAACCTTAGTCAGCTGGGTGTTGAGTTCTGGTTTGAACCACTGTGCTACAGCACCATGCAAAGTACAGTTGGTGTGGCCAATGGTCCCATGACTACTGCCATTAGTTAAACACGCTTCAAAGGGGGTACCACTCCACACGGTCCTCAGATCTGCAACTGTTTGGAGGAGACATGGGGTCAGAGGGGTGCATTCAGCATCTGGCCCTACCTCATACAGCTCACTGACAAGCACTTTCAGGTTCAGTCATCTGCCTAACATTTGTGTGGGGTGGTGCAAGGCATTGCTCCTGCTCTGGCATTGTTGCCCACTCCAGTTTCCCACAGAGGTACCTGCACTATATACCTAGCAGGATGTGCTATGGTCCCCATGCACAGCCTCTTGGACCTACACATTTTCTACATGACTCAATTACCACCTACCTTAAATATTCCACCATTGTTGGGGGGCGCCTCCATAGATGTGTCAGCTTGGATATGGGCATGGACAGAGCTCTTCACATGGAAACATGTTCACAGGTGACCATTCATTATATATGCATGCATATCTGGACGTACACGTGTGTAACATATTCTGGTGAATTCTACTTCACCAGGCATGCCCATCTAAATGCTATAAAATGTGGATGTCATTGGTGGCCCCTCCTCCATGGTTTAGGTGTGCATCTCTTTTCCCTTTGCATTGACAGTGAAATGGCTCCCAAGGTGGCCTCACACACACCGAATTTCAATGATAGATTAGGTCCTTGGGGACTTTGAGATCCTCTTGGATACAGAGCAGACCAGGATTTCACAAGAGATATTGAGGATGTGAAGCAGAAGTTGCAGCAGATGTGGAGGGATACCTGCAAGAAGACCAGATGTGTGGGACTAGATGGGCAGGCCAAGACCTTGGCTGACCTTGAACCGCAAATCCTGGCCACTGTAGACCCTGCCACCATGGATGGTGTTAGTACACTAGACACATCACGGTCCTCAATAGACCAGGGTGCTTGGCTTCTGCATGTCCTCCCCCTTCACACACATGTTCTGTTCCACACTTGTGTTTCTGTTTCAGGCCACACTTCCCCCCACCATTGCCCTTTGCACATAGTTCCCATCCCTATTCCTATGGTCTCCACACACCTCCTGCCCATTTGTGGGGATTACTGCTCACCAATACAATACACACATTCTATGCAGCAGCCACACACAAATGGAGTTCAGGTTTTTCAGGTTTCCACAACATACTATTGTCATTGGACACCTCTTTCCTCATATTTACATGTCCTAACATCATTATGAGGAATGTTTTTTTCTTGTGTAAAGTGTTAGTTCCTGCTGCTGTGACTTGCTATATTGCTTATGTTGACTGGCTGCTGCAGTACATGGTGTGCAGTGCAACAGAAAAAGTCTATCAAAGGATACGTAAAGGTATGGCCCAGGGAGGGCTGTGCATCTGTGGCCCCACTGTGGTGCAGTACACACAGCCAGTGTGACTCAGAACAGAGGGTCATAGGTTCAGGTCCCAGCTGCAGAACACATCACAAATTTTTGTCCTACTACATAGATATAACAGCAGGAAAAAAAAGGAAATGTCTGGCTGAGGAGATGTACAGGTATGGCCCAGGGAGGGCTGTGCACCTGTGGCCCCACCATGGTGCAGTACACACAGCCAGTGTGACTCAGAGCAGAGGGTCACAGGTTCAGGTCCCAGCCACAGACCCCTGCAGAATACATCACAAACCTTCATAGATATAACTGAAAAACAGGAAATGTCTGGCTGAAGAGAGGTAAAGATAGTTACAGGGACTGCTGGGTCTCCATGGCAACACTGTGGTGCAGTACACACAGGCAGTGTGTCCAGGAGCATGAGAGTCACAGGTACAGGTCCCAGCTGCAGGAACCTGCAGAACACATCCCAATATTTTACCCTACAAGCATATACAACCTCAAACCATTCAATCCACAAAGCAGCGGCCAACAGGGGTAGAAACACCCACTCACACAGGCTCCACCATCCAAATCATGCTGTACAAGCAGGCTGCCTGCCCTAGAACGGAGTTGCAGGTAACATCACAGCACCTCTGTATCTCCTGCTTAGTACAGAAATGTTGGCGGTGTGGCAGCTGGGGTTGCCAAACTCCCCTATCATTGCACAATGCTGCAGTATGAGTGTGTGTATATGTCTATCCATAGTTTTGTGGCTGCCTACCTCCCCCTCCCCCCACAGCCCACATTGTCCAAGTTATACCAGCGTCAGCCTGCAAATGTGCATAATGAGGAGCAAGGTAGTGTGGGTATGGGCCAGACAGGGCAAATTGGGCAGTTTGTATCTGCACAGGGAGTATTGCAATGTCTCGTACATGTTAGTTTTCAAACCCAACCTGCATGGACAAGGTGGCTACATCATGTCGTGCTGGGAGGGCAGTCTCGCCCTGACCTAACAGTGACCATGGCATGTCCAGGTTACCACATAGTTCTCTATGCTATCTGTCTCCAGTGATACCTGTGTGACTCAGAGTTCTGGGACCCAATCACTGACCTACTGCGTGCATGCGTGTTGCCCAACTTATGTCTTGGTGTATGTGTCTGCTCACATACCATGGAGTGGCATGTTCTCAGTTAGTCTGTGCATGGTCAGAACACTGTGTATGCTGGTACAGTCATACAGATGTGTCTTATCCCTTTGCACATGTTATACATGTTTCCCTTACATGTTATGGTTGCCCTCCCCTTGTCATGTGCGATAGGTAGCAACCAGGATTGCATACACTGTGCAGATATCATGGTGGCCTTGTGGTTCTCATACTGACTTTGTACCTGGGTTAAATTCCTACTAGCTCTCCATATTTTGCCAATCATGTTGCTTTACCTCCCACATTTTTTTGTGTTTTGAGTAATGTGTCCTGTTTCTCATTTCTAACTGTAAGGTGGTTTTAATAGTCACTGCTCTGCCCACATGAAATTCAGGTTCTGGCACCCTGCTTCCTATTTCTCTATTCAGAGCCCTGCTTTGGGTGTCCATACGTTTTGTGTTGTTGTCTCACTATGTACCAACTCTCCGGGACCACAGGATGCACTGGACAGTGGCCTTTGCATCCTGTCACTCACATTTGGGTTGTTCAGTGGAGCTGCATTCCTTACTCTCTGCCGTTTTTTTGTTCCTCCACATTCATTCATCCTACATATAGCTGGTCCCTCCCTTGTAGCAGCAATCGCTGTGAAAAGCTCTTATTCTATCACTCACCCACAGAAGGAAGACTCTCAGACAGGCTGGAATGCAAACAGGAACTTTTAATGTGCACACAGGATCAGACAGAGATACCAGCAACCTCCACAAGGGTCTGAACCCTGAGGGACGGCCTACAATGCCTTATATACAGTACAGTTTTAAACTCATTCTACAATCCCATTTGCCACAGGTATTTCCTGCCCACCAATCAGCAGCCCCTGGGGAGGTACCTGGGTGACCTGTCCAAACCGGTATGCTCTGGTCTGTTGGTTTCAGGGCTAGGGAAATACTGTGCTCAGACCTGGAGTGGGGGAAGGGTGCCTACTGGAATCTCAATGTCTCTCTTAGCAGGCTGATTACCTCATGGCTTGCGGGGGAAGGGTCAGGCTGATCAGAGCCTCATGGCTTGCAGCATGGCTTGGGGGAAGGGCTATCTACAGTTCGCAGCATGGCTTGGGGGAAGGGCTACCTATAGCTACCTCATAGCTGCCTCATTCCCCCCTTTTTAAGTAAGACCTCAACCGCTAGAGGCGGTTGAGGGCTGTATTACTGGAGGCAAGCCGCAGAGGAGTATATTGGGTCAGGGCCATGACCGTGGCAGCCACCTTGCGTTCTACCAGGGTGCCAAGGGTGGAAACAACCTGTAAGGAAAAAGGCACCTGGTTAAAATGTACGGTACAGCAATGGGACAAGTTAAGGTAGAGAGTTACGTATACAAAGGTCTGCATGTTCAGAGCAGTTTGGGCAAGTAATACTGCTGTGTTAGTAGTCTCTGCACTAGTTTGAAAGCAAGTCTATATCAGCTAAGGCACCTTTTCTCAGTCTGATCCCGGTTCCAGGAAAGGTGTCTGTAAATCAGTCTCTCCGGTGGTCCAGAGTTCGTCGGCAGTCTGTTAGAACCCCGTACTGGGCAGAAGTGTCAAAGCGTAGGGGCTGGTTTGGAACTGTGACAGAAGTCCAGGCTGGAACAATTTCTGGTGCAGCGGCCTTGACACGAGAGTGATGGATCCTCGGAGCAACTTCAGCCACCTTGACAGCCGTGGGGGTGGTCCGCAGAACAGTATACGGGTCTCGCCACTGGGGAGTCAGCAGATCCTGCTTCCACTCCTGGATCCATTATCACTGGAGGTTCCTTTGCTGGTAGGAAATATTCCATTATGCCCTTGACTGATCTCCACATGTTTACAGATCAGACAAGTGCACGCGCGTGTTCTGTAATTCTGACAAGTTTTAGAATCACACCAATTTTTTTTTGCCTGTGAGAATTTGTCATCAATTTATCCCCCTTTGCCTCTGCATGCCTGGCCAGGACACACAGAGGAAAAGTAAGGCAAAAAAAAAACATCTGGAAGTACCACATGGTCAGTGCGGGGTTTTCCAAAGCTCATCAGGATGCAAGGTGCACCCAGCCTGTCTCCAGGTGCCTACTTACAATCTTTGAGTATTGTGGTGGGGCCTAGATGACTTCCTAAATTGAAGATACTGGAGATGGCATAGTTGAATAAAATGCTCATCATTTTTTATATTCATTAGCCAGATACATCACTTCACATCATTAAATTGCCTTCACCAGTTTACTGTCCATCAGAGTCCTTCCACATCATTAAATTGCCTTCACCAGTTTACTGTCCATCAGAGTCCTTCCACATCATTAATTACCTTCATCAGTTTACTGTCCATCAGAGTCCTTCTTCTTAATATATCACTTTACCCCTCACAACACTTTCCACCAACTACATACATAGGTCCTTCAATTTTTTTCTTTTTTCTATACCATACTAATGTATCCTTATCTGGCAAGGCTGCTAAAACAATTGTTAGAGACATAGTATTGTTGTAAACAGTGTCCATTTCCCACTAACTTAAATGGTGCAGTTCTAGATTGGCATGGGTGCTCATTCTAAATAGCGACTGTCTAAACAATCTTCAATATAAAACGATACATCAATTCCAATAGAAAGAAATATGGCTCCTAACATGACAGCCACATATCTCTCATGTATGACTAGAGTCTATTGTACACCTGGTTCCCAGTGAGAGTACTGTAGGAAACTTAAAAAATACTTGGACTGATCTTGAAAATGCAGTGGTCCACAAGGATTTATGTAAGCTATCCATTAATTATGGTGTCAAAAGAGATCCTCTTGAGGTGAGAGACTAAGAGGGTACAAGGCATTGGTGGTTGGGCCTCATGGCGATACTCCTTCTGGTTCTTCTTGGCCTGCAAGGCATTTGTGAATAGGCCTCATGGCAATACTTCCTCGGGTTCTTCTTGGCCTATTCCCCCCTGCCTATTCATGTCTCTTCAGAGGCATAAATGTACAAGGTTCGTGTTTTCTCAGGCCTTGTGGGTCCTCGAGGAGTCTTAGAGCAGTCAGAATTCCAGTGGCCCAGATCATCACACTTGGAGTAGCACGTTTTATTGCCTTTTTCCTAGGCTGTCGTCTCACCTTCTGCCCCTCTCTCTCATTCATTTTCTCAAAGCTCTCCTGGATCATTGCTGACAAGTAAGATTTAGTTTTATCCAATCAACTCGAGTTAATGTTATCATTATATTTGTAAATAATATTTTTACAAATATTTCCATATTTCTGGGAATCACAGTTCCATCTTTCCACTAAATTTGCTTTATATACTTGGGAACCAAGCGATTTCAGATCAGCCCCTTTCCAAAATTTAATATTTACTCATCTTATTGCTGTGTATACTGGACCTCTACATAATGTACTCCTACCAGTATATTTGGTAACAAAGTACAAATGTATAAACTAAAAAGATTTGTATCTCACAGTGCTATAATATATTGTGCTCCTGAACTCTGGACACCAACATTTAAAATTCAAATACAGCAGGACAGGTGAATTTATTCTAAATAGCACCTATGATGTTACTGTCCTGTTCATCATTCATCAGCACAGAGCTTAACAAGGCAAAGTGATTACCTTGTATCTTATAGTTCAAAACAGGCATGAAACTGATACTTTATAAGAAGGTTGGTGGATATCTGGAATGCAATATCATTGTAGTATCAGAAAAATGAATACAGTTGATCAAGGCAGTTTAATGTACCAAGCAGGAAAGAACGCAATCATCAGCACAGCATTTACTGTCTGCAGAATAAACTGCCAAAGATGGCATATCATGCAGAAGTATTACTTGCTTAAGTTTGTATGTGCAGTCAAAACCAAATATATGTACCAGAGATAAAATCCAGGCTTTAAAGGACAAGTAAAAAAATCTTCATTTCTTCATGATCTTATAAGGATTTTTCTCCAGCCTTTGTTTGCTTCCAGCAGACATTTGAGGATGCTCAAAGGAGGCACCTCATGGTTCTAGAAGCTCAAACTCTACAATTAAAATTGATGACAAGAGGATTGTTTGCAGGCTAGGTGTGGCTAGGTGAATTGGGGTTCTTTGTCCTCTAGGAGAAAGACTCCTAGATGATTTTTTTTCCTTTTGTCCTCTCTAATGGGCCTCCATTCATCTGCTAGAAGAAGGAACTCCTCCCAGTATCTTTCTATAGCTATGCAAACTATTTCAGCAGTTCCAACTATCCCCCAGTCACCGCTGAGAGGTGTGACCAAAACACCTGGTTCCCTGACCACTGATCATGCATGAAACATAGCAATGAAATTGGATATGCATCAAACAATGCAATTGTCTTCCTTCACTGATATACCAGTACCACAGTCCACACACAGCAAACCCCCCCCCCTTTCCAAACTGTCCCCTTCCCTGCAATCAGTAGACCTGGTGTTTTTCACTGTTTGGGGACACAGGGGCGACTCGTCAATAACTTCACCTTTTACTGATAGAGTATCAAAATCAATCCTGAAATATAAAGACCTAATGTCTGGACAAAAACTTTCTTTCCCTAATGTCACAACTAAACACAGAGCCAGTAACAAACACAGAGCCACTAGCAATTTTTACATAACAGTACATTAACTATATGGGCCAGCCATGAATCTATATAGGGAAGCTGGTCCGGATACTCCTTCACTATAATTTAGCCTCCGGACCCCATGCTCTAATCACAATTCACAAATCACAATGTTCAGTGTAAATTTTCTAATCTCACTTCTGGGAATACAATATACAATATAATCCTGGTAACAGGCAGAGTTTGGTTGCACAAAACACACAGGACCACAAAGGGAAAAAAAGAAAGAGGGAAAACAGAAAACAGAGACGTCTCAGCAGCGAATACTCATACACTCTCTTTCCTCAGTAGCAGCTTTTTACAAATACATCACACACACTCTCTCTAGCTGTATCATAGGATTTAACTTTTACCATGAGGATATTAGAAATATGAGAAATATAGCTAGCTATTTTCTAATGTCCACTAGATGGAGCTCCAGGATCACTTTAACCATAAGGATAAAAATACAGCTAGTTTTTAAATGACCACTAGATGGAGCTCCAGGATCACTCCAGGGCAGCCCAATACCTCTGCACAGGGAAATACACGTGCTGTGCACTAGATCAGTGCAGAGAAACGCACGTGGTGTCCACAAGATGGCTGCTACCTCCTCGTGCTCTTCCACACCGGCTCTTTACAGATGGAAAAAAGGGGAAATGGTGGACTTCCAAGCATCACTTCTCTTTCAATCAACTAAAAAAAAACAAAAGGTTAGCATTTTATTTATTTATTTTTGGTTTTAAAGGCAGGAAACCCAGCGGGGGCCCAGGGAAGGCAGAGAAATTTGGCGGGGGCTCAGGGAAGGCAGATAAATTCGGCGGGGGCCCAGGGAAGGCAGATAAATTCGGCGGGGGCTCAGGGAAGGCAGATAAATTCGGCGGGGGCTCAGGGAAGGCAGATAAATTCGGCGGGGGCCCAGGGAAGGCAGATAAATTCGGCGGGGGCCCAGGGAAGGCAGATAAATTCGGCGGAGGCTCAGGGAAGGCAGATAAATTCGGCGGGGGCCCAGGGAAGGCAGAGAAATTTGGCGGGGGCCCAGGGAAGGCAGATAAATTCAGCGGAGGTCAGCGGTGCACCGGGACAGCACCGGGAGGCACAAAACCTCAGCGGAGGCCCAAGGGAAGGCCGGAACCTTAGCGGGGGCTCAAGGGAACACCGGAAAATTTAGCGGGGGTCAGCTGTGCACCGGGACAGCACCGAGAGGCACAAAACCTCAGCGGAGGCCCAAGAGAAGGCAGTAATTCACATGGGAGCACATGGGGAGCATGGATTCACATCGGACAGCATGGGGGGGGCAGAATTAACATCGGAGCACAACTGAGAGAGAAATTCACATCGGAGCAGAAATTAACACAGCGGCAGCATGGGGGAACAGAAATTTACATCGGAGCACAGAAATTACATCGGGGGTTCAGGGAAAGGCAGTAAGTAAATCCACACCGGAGCACATGGAGGGCAGAATTCAACATCGGAGCAGAAATTAACACAGTAGCAGCATGGGGGGAACAGAAACTTACATCGGAGCACAGAAATTACATCGGGGGTTCAGAGAAAGGCAATAAAACCACACCGGAGCACATGGAGGGCAGAATTCAACATCGGAGCAGAAATTAACACAAATTAGAAACGGAACACAACGGAAGCATATTAGAGCCCTCTCCTTGCAGTCACGCTTCAGAAAACTCTCCACAAGCAGAACGGAAAGAAGAGAAGCAGCGATCTATTCTTTATCTCAGGTATGTTTAACTTATCAAGTGCTATATTTAGTTACATTTTTTCTTTCGGCAGCGCTTTTAAAAGATCTCAGATTACTGCAGTTTCAGATATTCAGATTTTACCGGTATTCAGATTCAGATACAGGACGAGCAATGGCTTCAGGGCCACTAAGGCCCCTACTAGGACTGCTCGTGCAGTTGATCAGGCTGCCACAGGTTCCCAGAAATTACCAGGACTCACAGATAGAGTACAGAACTAGAAGGTAGCGGTACTCACCAGAACTCTGATCAGACAGGAAGTTTGGATGCCAGTCTATCCAGCTGGTTTTTCAATCGGGGATTCAACCGCAGGGACCAGCTGTCCAGACAAATCAAGGTGTCCTTCCGAGCACAAAGTGGCCCGGGGGCGCCAAGGACAGTTAATCACCTGGAGGGGCCGGTCCCTGACTGGTGGAGGCCCAGATGCTGCAAAAGCAGAAGTCTTCCCACCGTGGGTGTGATGAGAGAGGCTTTTCTTTTAATATTTCCCGGCCAATGCACCAATTTGTAGCAGCAATCGCTGTGAAAAGCTCTTATTCTATCACTCACCCACAGAAGGAAGACTCTCAGACAGGCTGGAATGCAAACAGGAACTTTTAATGTGCACACAGGATCAGACAGAGATACCAGCAACCTCCACAAGGGTCTGAACCCTGAGGGACGGCCTACAATGCCTTATATACAGTACAGTTTTAAACTCATTCTACAATCCCATTTGCCACAGGTATTTCCTGCCCACCAATCAGCAGCCCCTGGGGAGGTACCTGGGTGACCTGTCCAAACCGGTATGCTCTGGTCTGTTGGTTTCAGGGCTAGGGAAATACTGTGCTCAGACCTGGAGTGGGGGAAGGGTGCCTACTGGAATCTCAATGTCTCTCTTAGCAGGCTGATTACCTCATGGCTTGCGGGGGAAGGGTCAGGCTGATCAGAGCCTCATGGCTTGCAGCATGGCTTGGGGGAAGGGCTATCTACAGTTCGCAGCATGGCTTGGGGGAAGGGCTACCTATAGCTACCTCATGGCTGCCTCAATTCATCCTACATATAGCTGGTCCCTCCCTTTCATGCCCTCTCTCTGTCCCTCACTTTGTGATTGCCTGTTTTCATCTATCTCTGTCTGCTAGATTTACTGCTATTTCTGTTCTTACTGAACTAGGGTGATTCTGATCTTTTCTCAGCCTCTGCATGCTGCAGCATGGACTGGCCTTCTATGTCCTGTGGGAAGCAACACCTCCTCCTCCTGCATAACAAGTCTACAGAGACGGTGGGTCTCCTGCTCTGAGACGTTTGGCTGCCTCATTGCCATTGCTTCTCCTCCATGGTCTGGATTGCCCTGCAGTGGGAGGGGGGGGGGAACTACTCCATCTTGTTTCCTGTTGCACATGACCAAAATGCAGGTGGGTAAGTTTTCAAAGTTACACATGGACGGCAAACTCACCAAACTTGGGTGCGGTTGTAGACGGGCAGTGAACATACAATGCAGGGGTAGTTTCGATGAGCGGCAGGGGAGCACATTTTCAGTGTTGACATGTACAATGGGGTCCATTGGACATATAGGTACGGATATATCTTCAAGGTGATTCTGTAGGTGTGTGTGCATACATACACATGCCTATGGAATCACCACCGGGAGATGCCCGATTCTGACATGAATGTTTTCATCAGGGCTAGTCAGCCTTTCCTGAATTGGCCTCCATGTGCATAACTTTGCACTTGTCCACATTGTCACCTGCCATTTAGACATCCAGTCTCCCAATTTATCAAGGTCCTCTTGCAATTTTTTACAATCCCCTTATGTTTTGCCAGCTTTAAATAATTTGGTTTCATCTGCAAATTTGATCACCTCACTCATTATTCCCTTTTCCAGGTCATTTATAAATATGTTAAAAAGCAGTGGGCCCAGCACAGATCCTTGGGATACTCCACTATTCACTTTTCTCCATTGCAAAAATTGGCTATCTAGCCCTACTCTCTGTTTTCTCTCTTTCAACCTGTTCCTAATCCACAATAGTACATTTTCTCCTATCCCAGGGCTTTTTCATTTCCCCAAGAATCTCTTATGATGGACTTTGCAAAAGGCTTTCTGAAAATCAAGATAGGCTATATCAACCATCTCACCTTTATCTACCTGTTTATTCATATTTTCAAAAAAATATAAGACATTGGTGAGACAAGTCTTTCCATGGCTAAATCCATGTTGGCTAAACCATGACTATCTACATGTTCAGTAATTTTATTCTTTATAATGGTTTCTATCATTTTGCCCAATATTGATGTCAGGGTCACTGGTCTGTAGTTTCCCAGATCACCCCAGGAACCTTTTTAAATAATTGGCATTACATTAGCCACTCTCCAGTCTTCGGGTACTATAGATGATTTTAATGATAGATCACAGAGTACTAATAGTAGTTCTACAATCTCACATTTCAGTTCTTTCAGCACCATGGGATGTATGCCATTCAGTCCAGATGGTTTGCTGCACTTTAATTTATCAATTAGCTGTATTACATCTTCCTGATTTATCAAGATTTGTTTCAATTCCTCAAATACATAACCTTTAAATATAATTTCTGGCATGGGTAAATCTCCTACATCTTCAACAATGACTAGAGCAAAAAAATAATTCAGTCTCTCCACTATGGCCTTGTCCTCTCTCAGTGCTCCTTTTACCCCTCCATCATCTAATAGTCCAACTGACTCCTACTACTAGTATTACTAATCTTTTGTATAGTGCTACAAGACATATGCAGCACTGTACATCTAGTTGTAAGACACAGTCCCTGCTCATCAGTGCTTACAATCTAATCAAGACAAAACACATAGCAAAACTGGGGACTAGAATATGGTAGAATACCTATCAGTAATGGACAACAGAGTAAAGAGCATCTAGATCCAAAGGCAGATTAAAAGAGGTGTTTTTTTAACTTGGATTTGAATAGGGCTAGACCCACAGACTTAGGTAGTTTGTTCCAGACATATGGTGCGACAAGATAGAATGAACAAAGTATGGAGTTGGCAATGGCAGAGAAGAACCAAGAAAAAAAGGGATCTGTCAGTGGAGTGGAGTTCCTGAGGAGGGGTGTATAGGGAGATATGAGAGGAAAGGTAATGAGGAGCCACAGAATGAATGCACTTGTAGGTCAGTAGGAGAAGTTTGAACTGGATGTAGAAAATGATATGGAGTCAATAAGTGACTTGAGAAGAGGGGTTCCATGAGTATAGCACCACTGAAGGAAGATAAGCTGTGCAGCTGAGTTTTGAACAGATTGAAGGGGAGAGAGATGATTCAGAGGGAGATCAGCGAGGAACAGGTTACGATAGTCAAGGTGGGAGGTGACTAGTCAGTGGATAAGGGTCTTGGTAGTATGAGTAGAAAGGAAGGGAGACATTTTGTTAATGTTATAGAGAAATACATGGCATGTTTTAGCTATCTGTTGGATGGCACAGAGAAAGAAAAAGTAGAGTCAAAGATGCCCCAAGGTTGCAAGCTGAGGAAACAGGGAAGAGTGTAGTATCATCCACAGAAATAGAGAAGGGAGGAAATGGGGAGGTGGGTTTAGGGGGAAAGATAAGGAGCTCACTTTTGGTCATGTTTAATTTCAAATGACGGTGAGTCATCCAGGTAGCAATGTTGGATAAGCAGGCAGAGATCTGGGCCTGGATTCCTGGAGAGATTTCAGGTACAGGGAGGTGAATCTGAGAGTCATCAGCATAAAGATGGTACTGAAACCCATGGGAGGAAATAAGTGCACCAAGGGACTGAGTGTAGAGAGAGAAAAGTAGAGGTCCCAAGACAGAGCCCTGAGGGATACCGACTGAGAGCAGGATGGCAGTAAAGGAGGATCCTTCAGAATATACACTAAGGGGTATGTTTACTAAACCATCTTAACGTTGCAGCGATGGTATTATCACGTGATAAGTGACGTTATCGCGTGATAATTATCTCGCAATAACGTCACTTATCATGCGATAACGCGGTGGCGGCGTTAAGGCACACTAACGCTGTGAAATCCAGGTCTGAAGGGTGGAGTAAGGCTTCCCAGAGGGCGGAGAGAAGGGGGTCAATGGGTGGAGAGTGGGCGGGGAGAGGCTCCAGGCACACTAACGCTGTGAAATCCAGGTCTGAAAACTAAGGCCAGTGAAAACCTCGCGCTAGAGGCACATTTGCAGGAGAGAGAAACCATTTCAGTCAGCAATGTACAGCAAAGGCATGGAAACCCAGAAAAGTGATAGTAGTGATATATGTGCTGGAACCAAAAAGGCAAATAAACATAGAAAATGACCAAAACCACATTTGAAATCCCAATAACCAAGCTGGCCAATAGTGATATTAATGATAAACATAAAGGAACACCATTGACAAATCACAGAAAAGAAGATGTCATGTTTGGAAGGGTCTATTCTCTGTCCCCCTACAAAGTGAATGATCCCACATTGAAATAGTGCTGATCAGGGTTTTTTCTGGTTTATATTGGGCAGATTTGTTATGGCAACTGTACTGATGCTGTAAATGGGTTACAGAGGGCTGCAGGCGACACATGCTGTGGTTCAGCTAGGGCACAGTGCGGGCTAGGCAGATGCCTAGGTGGCACATAGGAATGCCGGAAATGTAAAGCAGCAAGATAGCAACTGACAAGGGTCCAACATGAGCACGAGTGTGTGTCCTACAGTGTCACGGGGAGATTACCCAGCAGGTACCCCCAAGGGCACATAACATTGGCAGGTGGTGCCGGGGGGAAGTGCGCATGTCCATGTAGGCACCCCTTCCCGAGAACCCACACCATAGGCAGCTGCCTACCGGCACAGTGGATGGCCTGGGACTGCGCACCACCAGCACCACTGGCATAAGGGCATGTCAGCATGGTGGCAGAGGGGTGCTGGTGGCAGAGGGGGCAGTGGCATCTGCCCACAGCAGACCACGGCCAAGCCCCATTTAGGTGGGTGCCGTGCACTGCAACAGACAAAGTATTTCTGATGAACAGTCATGGTATCCACAGGGAATGATTTGCCCCTACGGCAACAGTTTGGTGCAGTACACACAGCACTCTATAAGGAGCCCCATAAAGTGCCCTATAGAGCACATTATAAGGTGCCTTGGCGGACAGTGCACTTTATAATGTGCCCTATGGAGTGCCTTATAGGGCACCTTATGCAGCACCTTAGGTTACGGCACAGTGAGGGTGTTTTTGCTGGCAGCACTAATTTAAATTAAAAAAGGAAATGCCTCAAACGGCACTGATTTAAATTAAAGGGTAATGCCTCAGACAGCCTTCTTATATAACACCACTGTGGGATCAAACCCATGGCCTCTGCCTCCACAGTCATTCCCTATGGTAACGTGGCCTGGAAACTGCCTTAGCTGTGGGTCCCCCCTATCCCAGTAAGCACAGCTGAATGTATGTGCATTGACATGCAGTTGTTGTATAGTCAGTCCTAGCTATGACAATGGCCATAGAGGCATAGCACACTGGTTAGTACAGTGACTATACAACCAGCTCTCCTTAGTTCAAATCCCCAATGCAACAACATCAGAAAGAGTGTCTGAAGTGGCACCTTTTTGCATGACTGTAACAGTTAGACACATCTCTGTAGTGTGCGGGTAACGCCAACATACCTACTCAACCTAGTACTGTAGACTATGGTGGCGCTGAGCATGGGCTGTAGAAAGCTCATTACAGGGCGCCGCAAGTTAAGGCACCCTATAATGCGCCTGCTGGCCAATGCCGGGGAGCCTCATCGCCGTAACGTAAACACCAATTATATTAATAAATGGTGGCGTGGCGGTGAGATCAGGTGTATGGGGACTGGAGAAGCAGCCCATACCATTTGTAGTGCGTTTCACTGTTCCAATAAGAATACTATGACGTGATCTGGCCGTCAAAATCCCACATGTGCTGTGTGCCATTATTGCGCCAGGTAGCACGTAGTACCGCGAGATAGCACATGTATATACGTGACACGGCACATGCGGAATGTGCGTCATCGCGCATGTACATGCACTATCTTGAGAGTTAAAAAATGGAAAGGCATTCACACAAGCCCGCATTCACACGGAGGGAGCTCAGGATCCGGTCGGAATTGATATGTACAAGACAGCACCGTTTGTTCCCAGGTGCAGCAAAGAGGCAGGAACTTGGATGGGTGAGGAGAGCATGGGTGTGCCTCACCAGGCGGTACAATAGATCTGTCAACTACCCCCATGAGGTAAGTGTATGGGGACAGGTCACACAATGACGGTTGTGCAACACAAATACAGCAAACATCATATATCATGCATGCAGAACATGGTGGACATACCAGTCTGTGGGCCAAGCTGTTGCCACTGTAGATGCATATGTTGTGGATTGCAATCCTGCCCTATTCCCAGAATGGCCACAGACCTGATTACACAGGTCTATTACACATCCTGGTGTTATGTTACCTGCGTGTGATGTGATCCCAAATGTCTGCTCCATCCTCAGGAGGCATCACACATGGCTAAGGAGATATAGCATAGATCCTGGTGTTAGGTTAATTGTATCTGTGTCAGTCTCAGAGCTCTGCCCTAACCCCAGGTGGCCCTTGACCTGATTAAAGTGATCCATTAGAGATCTTGGTGTCAGGGTACCTGCATCTGTTTCATTCTCACAGCTCTGCCCTAACTCCAGGAGGCCCTGGACCTGATTACAGAGGTCTATTAGAGATCCTGGTATCAGGGTACCTGCATCTGTTTCATTCTCACAGCTCTGCCCTAACCCCAGGAGTCCCTGGTCCTCATTACAGTGATCCATTAGAGATCCTGGTTTCAGGGTACCTGCATCAGTTGGGGATTCACAGCTCTGCACTAAATCCAGGAGGCCCTGGACCTAATTACAGAGGTCTTTTATAAATCCTGGTGTCAGGGTAACTGCATCAGTTGGGGTTTCACAGCTCTGCCCTAACCCCAGGAGTCTCTGGTCCTCATTACAGTGGTCCATTAGAGATCCTGGTGTCAGGGTACCTGCATCAGTTGGGGTTTCACAGCTCTGCCCTAACTCCAGGAGGCCCTGGACCTGATTACAGAGGTCCATTAGAGATCCTGGTGTCAGGGTAACCGCATCAGTTGGGGTTTGACAGCTCTGCCCTAAACCCAGGAGTCTCTGGTCCTCATTACAGTGGTCCATTAGAGATCCTGGTGTCAGGGTACCTGCATCGGTTGGGGATTCACAGCTCTGCCCTAACTCCAGGAGGCCCTGGTCCGCATTACAGTGGTCCATTAGAGATCCTGGTGTCAGGGTACCTGCATCTGTTTCATTCTCACAGCTCTGCCCTAACTCCAAGAGGCCTTGGACCTAATTACAGAGGTCTTTTATAAATCCTGGTGTCAGGGTAACTGCATCAGTTGGGGTTTCACAGCTCTGCCCTAACCCAGGAGTCCCTGGAGCTAATTACAGAGGTCTTTTATAAATCCTGGTGTCAGCGTAACTGCATCAATTGGGGTTTCACAGCTCTGCCCTAACCACAGGAGTCCCTGGACCTAATTACAGAGGTCTTTTATAAATCCTGGTGTCAGGGCACCTGCATCAGTTGGGGATTCACAGTTCTGCCCTAACTCCAGGAGGCCCTGGTCCTCATTACAGTGGTCCATTAGAGATCCTGGTGTCAGGGTACCTGCATCAGTTGGGGTTTCACAGCTCTGCCCTAGGTTATGCAAACACACAGGTGTGTGCCGGACCCCACAGGGGCCAAGAAACACCTCCTCTGTAGACCAGCATACCTACCCCACACATGGCATGGTGCTGCCATTTAATGCAAGGAGAGCACAGGATCTGGGTAAGACTGGCCTGTGGGGTTGACAAAACAACACGTAGGTGGCACCCAACACATGCCCGGAACCACAGCCACACATGCAGGCAGTGCTAGCAACAGGTAGTATAGGACCCACTGGCATGAACAGCAGCAACACCCTGCTGTACGCAGTGATGTGTGATATAAGTTGTGGGAGGAGTGGGAGGAGTGGTCTAGTGGTTAGGACAAGGTACTTCAGGCCGGAGGGCCGGGGGTTCAAGTCCCACCTGGGGACAGCAATCTCAGGCCAGAGGGACTGGGATTTCTAGTCCTATAGGCACTCCTTGTGGTCTTGGGCAAGCCACTTAACCCTCCATTGCCCATGTTCTGTAAGTATTAGCGTATGTGTGTCATATCCCCTTGTGTTAAATGTATCTCCCAATTGACCGCTTTGACCCGGTGAAAAGCGGGATATAAATACAGCTAAATAAAAATAAATAAATAAATAAATATGAGTTGGGCACCCACCAGAGATATCTGGCCCTTAATGTTCCCACCCATTGCATTTCCACCCAGGTGGAGAACCTACGGAAAAAGGGAAGGGAGTTGCGGCTGCACTGCCTGGATGTCCTTGAGTGGCTTCAAAGGAGGGCACTGCAGGAACGTGAAGGTGAGAGTTGAGGCCCCTGCAGCCGAGTACAGCATGTCACAGTGGGCCAACGGCCTATGGGAGGCCACACTATGTTTATATGGCGTTTTAATTGCATGATGGTGTGCTAATGACTGTCTTCCCCCACAGAAGCTGCTGCTGCTGGTGAGGGGACATCAGCCTCAGGACCACCCATAACATGCCTCACAGCTGCAGTCCAGCCAGTGGAGGAGGAGGAGGTGGCAGATGAGGAGGAGGAGGCAGCAGAGGAGGAGGAGGCGGAAGGGGCAGAAGAGGATGATGGGGACATGGAGGGGGTGGAGGGTGGGGTGGGGCAGGAGGGAGGGGAGGGTGAGAGTGTATGTGATGTTTTGGGGGGGTGAGGAGGAGGAGGAGGAGAGCGTGGAGGGTGGGTAGGAGGTGCCAGGAGGGAGGAGGGAGTTGTGGAGGGTAGGAGGGGACACAGGACAGCACAGGACACTGTGAGTCCCTGCCAGCTGCTGCATGTGTGTGGCGATGGTGCCCGTCTGGGTGTAGCTACCCCATCCATTTCCACAGACAGGGCCCACACACATGCCACCACACAGACACCTGGCACCTTGTGTGTATGTGGTGGCAGGTGCATCCAGGACCTGTATGTGGCAGTGGAAGTTGTTCTGTAATGCCAGCGGGCCCAGGACCACACCGTCCGGTGGCTGGCAGGCTCCATTCAGTGGATGACTGACGAGATGCAGCGTGTGGCTGGTATGGACGGTGCATCTTGACAGCCATCCCCTGATGACCGTCCCAGGAGCGTGTGATGGTTCCTGTGGCGCCCACACATGTGCCTTGTGCTGTCCTGTCTCCCGGGACTCAACATGTGGGGTTTGGTATATAGTACCTGTTGTACATATGTTTTAAAATACAGTTGTTTTAATACATCACAATGGTCATGTGTCTCCATTGCAGGTGTAAATCCCTATGTGTATGCGTGGTAGATATAGGTGACATACATGGACCGTATCCACACGCAGTTGTGGGGGCTGCCCATGTGCGTAGGTGTCTGTGTCCCATGGTGCCCCTGTGATGTGCCAATGTACAGTGTGCCCCAAGAGCTATGGTCACATGCATGCTGCCTGAGAAGTTTGCGTACCATATCTGATGCACCATGCCTGTGGGGCAATAGGGGGAAAGGCTAGCAGCAGTTATGTGTCCGGAAGGGTAAGAGGGGATGCGGTACCCAGGGGCTTTATAGGGGGATAGCTGGCGAGGGCGAGGCAGGTTGATTCAGGTCCCAAGGATGAGCGGTGGGGGACTACAAGCGCTGGTGAACAGTGATTAGCTGACTGAAGCGAACTACCTTTGTCTGCCTGTGCCGCATGCAAGCCTATGTGGGTAGACAGCCACGTAGGCCCTGGTGTGGGCAGGGAGGATGTTCACACATGTGTGTCCAATGATGGAGAGTATATGGGGTGGGAGAGGGTGACAAATCCTTACAACAGACATGTACCACTGTGAACAACTTGCTGGGCAACGGGTGAGGTTGGGTATACCCCCATGCATAGGTAGGAGGGTGACCACCTGCCACAGTCCATGGCACACAGGGCATGGTATAACCTATGTGCGATGATTGGTGGCAGTACAGACACCCCACCCCTGAGGGATAGGCACATGTGGGCAGGGTGACAACATGGGTTGCAGGGTACATAGGGGATCACAGTGCCACACATTGGAAATGAACACATAGGTTGTAATAGGTTGTGATATCTTTATTTTTAATGTTCTCATCATCCGTGGCCGGCCATGGCGACCATGGCCCAACCCACCCCTCTGTCCTGGGACTGCTGGTGCCGGTGCTGGCTGCTGTGTATGGGCAGCTATGGCCTCCTGGGCATCTGCAATATGGAGGAGTGCCCCTGCCATTGTGTCTGCTGTGGCACGCAGCTGGTGGATCTCCTGGAGAATGGCCAACAGAGCCTGATGAGTGCTTGTGGGTGGGACACAAGGTGATGTTTGAGATACCTGTTACAACCCCCACTGTGACACATGCACATGTCAGGCATATCTCACCAGATCAGTCTGCAGAGGAATCATGCACGCAACAACTACCATTGCATGACCATGTTTAAATCTGTGTGTTCCATGAGCCATTCTCATGCCAGGAAAGGGTCCTGATGAGGGTTCGTGTGAATCACAGATCTCACACATGGTACAGTGTCGCAGTTCAATGTGTCAATGCTTGATCTGTACACTGGTCATATGAGATAAGCCAGATGACATGAGGAGTCATGGCACACACATACATATATCTGGGGGGCCCTATTTTCTCTAACGCTGGCCCACAGTACAGATTATGCTGACAAACTATGCTAGGTAACAATACCCATGGGGAGGGGTCTGTCATATAAGCTGTCTAGGTGACCTGGGATAGGTGTTTTCCGCTGTGCGCTTCCTTTGGGCATATAGCCGTGAACAGTGTGTGTGTGTGTCTGAGCTCCTCACACATGCTGACACCTGACAAGCCATGCTACAAGAGGGGGGGAATGCACATGGCACAGACCGCCCCCCCCCCTGCACATAAGAAACAATCTGCTATGTTGCCAACATATCGTCGTGCACATGCAATCTCATTGTGGATTTTACATCCACCCCCATGGGGATTGATGTGTATGCTGTTACCCACCTTCGGCATCATGCCTTGCTGAGGCACTGTGGGCCCGCAGCTCTGCCAAGATCGTAAGCATGCTTGTGGGAGGAGTGGCTGATGTCTCTGGTACCTACACGGTGTGGTGACTCCCCTCCATCTCCATACCCTCTAGAGCCTGTGAGCTGCTGCTAGTGGCCCCCACTGGATCGTTGACATCCGGTGGTGTGTCCTTTGCCTCGGCCAGCACATTGTTTCCTGTTGTGCCTTCATCATTGTTGGCAGTGTCCCCGTACATTGCGGGGTCTGGCCCCTCACCATCCTGAGGCCCTGCCACATCTTCCTCCTCATGTGTCTCCATGGTCCTGTAGTCACCTGGGGGTTGGAAAAAGGTACACAGCACAGATGAGTTTGCGCAGTGCACTTATGTACACCTGTGTAGTATATCCCCACCATAATCAATGTGTTGTGCACCTGTACCTGCTGTTGGTATGCCTACAATAGGGACATCACAGGTGTCTACAGTGTTCTGTGCCTGGCAGGGGGTGGGGGGGGGTAGCAGCCTCATTCCCTGGTGTAGCTGTACCACATGGGATGCAGTGTGTGGGGGTGGTGTTTTGTGTGCTGCGGCCTCTATCTGCAGTATCAGGTATGGACTGGCCACCTGACCTTGGATGTGGCCTCAGCAATACATGTGGCCGTGGCGCATGTGGGAGCCCTGAGTGGGATTGTGTGCCGTCATTGTGTGTGTGAGCGATGTGCTTGCATTGCTCTGAGTGGTATGCACGTTAGGTGTTGCAGGATGTGTCCGTGTCAGCCAGACATGTCTGTGGGCCCTCCTCTTTGCCAGACACTGTGCGGTGCGGCTGGACAGCTATCCCATACTCCATGGGTGTGGTGGGGTGTATGGGGAGATGGGTGGAGCAATGCTGTATATGGGGTTGCACCGTGTGTGGGGGTATGGGAATGTGTGTGTGGCACTGTGGGACATGTATAAGGGCTGCTCCCAGGTGTTGTGGGGTTGTGCTATGTGCATTTGGTATGGGTGTGGCAATGTGCCTTCCAATGTCTGCTGAGGGTGGGTGCGGTATCGCCACTGTATGTGGACCATGACAGAGTGTTAAGTGTGTGACATGTGTGTGATTTTTTGATGGTGTTTGTTTGCGTCTACGTCATCATCCCTGTGTGTTAGTCCTTTCCCTGTCAGAGGTCTGTGATATGTCCCTGGATAGGTAGGTGTATACTGACGTTAAATGAATTTTGTTAGTGTGTGTGTGTACACCCAGGCCAATGTTTTATGGGCTAGTTGTATGTCCCTCTTGTATGTCTCCCCGTGTTACAATGTGCTCGGTGACTGGCTGCAGAGGTATGATGACTGGCTGTGACCTATATGCCAGATACTATTTTAACAAGTAAACCTCAGGGTGACAGAGAACACAGGCTGGTACTGCTGAACACATCCCAAAAGGTGTATGCACAAAATAATAATTCAATGTAAGCCCTCATAAGCCATATGTGATGAAGGAATGCAAGACCAATCTGGGTATGACAACTCCAGTAGTAGAGGAATCTGACCTCAGTTAGTCCCCCCAACCACATATCCCTAGGAGGAGGAGTACTTTGAAGGACAGACAGGCCCTGTACTCGCATGAACTCTGCATACATCAGTGGCCAAACTCACTTATATGTACAGCCCAGAGGGTCTAGCATAACAGCCAAACATCACAGCACTAGAGAGCAACAATGTAGAAATGATACAAGGAGGTTATCTGAATACTTTCAAATGATATCGCAATGTGGCTCTTTACTGTTACATTGCTGCTCTGGTATGCTGTGATAATCTTTTATTGCAGTGGGATATCATTAGCCACTCCTCAGATATGTCCTTTACATCTCTGTTACATTGCTGATCTGTAATGCTGTGAATTGTTGCTATGCAGCTTAACCCTCTGGGCTTTGCATGCATGTGTTCTGAACCATTGATGTATGCAGTGTTCAATCAGATATGGGCCTTGTTCGCCACGCCCCCTTCCTCTCCACTGCTTTGTGGTCCTCAACTACGTTGAGGACTGTCTCTATCATGCACACAGGCCCAGGTACCTGTCACACACACCCTGTACCTACCCTGCCATGTGCTGCTGTGTCATCGCCCTATAGTTGCCTGTGTTAAGGCACACATGCTCTCTGGACATGGTCCCCCACCAATCCCCTCTATGTGCTACATGTGCTTGGGCGTGGCCTGTATGTGTGCTGCATATCTACTACTACTACTACTCCTACTCCTAAGCATTTATAGGGCGCTACCAAGCGCACACAGCACTATAAACGTGAAAACACAAACTGACAATCCCTGCTCAACGGAGCCTATAATCTAAAAGGACAATGCACTAAGAGGTGTGGAAGGAGGTTTGAAACAGGAGCAAAGAGACAAGAGCAGGGGAGACAGGTCAAAGGAAGGAGGTAAGAACAAGTGTGAGAGGAAGACAGAAAGGTGAGATTAAAAAGGGGAGGAATGGAGAACAGCACACTCTTGAGCCAAAGGCAGAGGCAAACATATGAGCTTTGAACCTAAGTGGGAGGAGGGCCATAGAAGATGCCTGACGCATAGACAAAGGATGTTTATTCCAAGCCTAAGGAGCAGCAAGGTGTAAGGTGCATACCCACCTGCCTGTGGATGGGCAGTGTCCAGCACTTCTGGCAGTCCACGCAGGTAGATGGGCCCAAGACGGTCTGCGAGCTCCTGCTCCAGGGGTGTGAGAGTTGGGGCAAAGGGAGCACCCCCACCGGTGCCCATGGCATATTGCCTCTCCTCCACCATGTGTGCACGGACACCACGCTTAATATCATTAAATCTCTTTCTCAGGCTATCCAGGTCCCTTGTTGGTCCTCCTGCCTGGGCTACGGGCTCCTGTACCTCTTCCCACACATCTGTACATGTTGCCACACTGGTGCTGTTGCTGAGCCAGCCATAGAGCACCTCATACCGCTCCAACACACTGGCCAGCAGAATGTGGTTTTCTTGCTGGCTGAATCTCACAGCCCTCCTCCATTCCTCGAACTAACAAAATAACCCCACTCTACACAAAATAACCCTAAACCAAAAGAGAGTGAAAAAGACAAGTGTATGAGCTAGCGTGTCAATGTATTTTTGTCGGAAAATCAGCCCTGAGGATCAAAATAGCCTCTCGAAGCTGTTACTTCCATTTTACTCAGTTTTATTTAAACCACTAAATAAGCTCACAATGGAGCCTTGAAACAAGGTAAAAACACCACAATTTGATGTCACCTATACCAAATTCCAAACTAAACTTATGCACATGAATGCAAAAATAAAAATTAGTACTTATCTCAACCGCTGTCTCCCCGCATTTAATTCACCTTTACAGGAAAACAGACCATGGCAACAGTCTTAAAACGTCCATTTTCACTTCAGATCAAATGATCAACAGCAGCAGTTACCAAAAGAGTACACAGCACTGCGTTTCGGGCGAATATATATTTTACATGCCCTGTTTCAACACTTGAGCGGACTGCCAAAAATTGAAATCATTCTCACAGCCTCTCCACCTCTCCGAGATGCCGGCGCATGCTCATTAGTGAACCAAGCCCAACAGCAAGACCCAGTGATTAAATAGCATCAGGAGCCAACAGCTGAAAAGCAAACAGTGTCCTCAGATTATACCGCAAATTAGTCATGATGATAAAACAAATATTAAAGGATACTAATCTAGTCCAGTTCTTTGTTAAGACCCAGTGGTGCAACAGTAGCCCAAGTAAAAATCCATTTTTGTTGAAGCTTTTGGAGTAATTGCTCATGATCTCCGCCCTTTGGATTCTCAGGCACCATATCAAGTACTCGCCAAGTAAAATCCCCAAATGTATTGTAGCAGCAGAGCGCAGACAAACCAATAATACCAGGAGTCTGTTCAGAAGGTCCAAATCATTTATTTGTGCACAAGACTCAAGCAGAATCAAATTCAAAATGGCTGAGCAATGATTTCTAGTAAAACAACAACTTTTATAGCTTTCTTTCCCATTCTAGACATAGGCAAACCTTTCATTGGTCCCGGTAACCCCTTCTATTGGTCCCGGTACTGATATGGCTATCCAATTGGGACTCTGGTTTGGGCCCAGCACCTGCTCACCCCCCTTCTAGTCCCAATTACAATGGTCAGTGTCTCTAACTTGTTACATCTCTCCTCCAAGGTCGCTCAGCTAGTTAAAGCATATGGGAAGCAGGGCACTGTAACTTTTCTTTCAGCACAGTTAATTAATTTCACAGAAGCATAGCACACCTTATCGGTACCAATTAAACTTGTTTTTCTCTACTTTCTAAGTTTCGATTCTGCTTAGCTATACCTAATTGTGCTCAGTTAAGTTTCGTTTCTACAATAGCAGCATTTGGGGAAATGTGTAATTCCTTTGGGCCTCTCCACAGGCTCCACTTACAGGTCAAGCTGTTTAGGCCTCCCTGCTTACGTCAGACACCATGGATCACAGGCCTTCGCCTACCACAGTATGATGTAAGTCCAAGGAGTGTTGTACCAACGGGGCTGAAAGTATAGAATTCTTAAGTCTAGAGGCATGCTCACTTAACCTGATGCGCACAGGATGGATCGTCCGCCCTATATATAAAAGACCACAAGAACAAATCAGCACATATACCACAAAAGACGTTAAACAGGTGGTATACCATCGGGCCCTGTGGACTAAAGCAGAATTAGGTACCAGTCATTCATTGCCCATTATAGCTTGTGAGCAAAACGTACAGGAGGTGCATGCAAAATGACCCACTTCTAAAGGTGTTTCTGGTGTATATCTGTCTAAAGGGGAAGATGTAACTCCGTTCCTCAGCTGGGACCGGTTTACACCTTTGTTTGGCACTGGGTGGCCCCTGTGTGGGCTGCAACACACCCGATGGGCCTGCAGCCACCACCACAGGCCCAACACTCCCTGCCGGCTCTGGGTCCTGCTGAACAGGTGCCCCCCTCCTCCCCTCCTGCCATGTCCTGTCGCTCCATCTCCCTGCCCTCTGTGCCCTCTCCCTCCCTCCCTGTCACACATCCCTGCTCCTTGGCTCCTCTGTACACTTCACACCTGTTCCTTGCCCCACCTCCTCTCCCTGCTGCCTGCTCCTCAATTCAGCTCCTGTCTCTGTTGCCTGCTCCTTGCCTCCCCTCCTCTCTCTCTCGCCTTTTTGCCACACACTTCTCCACAACAAACCTGCCTCTGACACGCCCCACCACCACTCACCAAGCCAGCCACTCTCCATGACACACCTGCTTTTGACACTCTTCACAGACAACCACCAAAACCGCGCGCCTTCTCTCCCTCACCTACACAAACCCCTCAACGTGTACCTGGTGTGCATGTATATTTATAGGTTTTTTTATGTTGCGCATGCACAGTGGCATGAGCGCATCGGCTGCGCGTGTTGTGCATGTGCCGCATAAGGTGCGTACATGGAACACTATGTTACGCATACGCTGTGCGTGAGTGTGAGGCTTGGTGCATGCGCAGAACCTCACGCAGCACATTTGCATCTCACGCTCATGCTCAGCACATCTCACGCTCATGCACAACACATGTGTAACATGGTGTCCCACGCACGCACCTTCCACGTTTCTGTGGCGCATGCGCAAAGTGCACAATGTAAAAAAAACTATAAATACACATGCACACCTGGCACACGTTGAGGGGTTTGTGTAGGCGAGGGAGAGAAGGTGTGCACTGTTGATTGTTGGTGAAGCAAGTAGGGTGTCAGAGGCAGGTGTGTCATGGGAGTGGCTGGGTTAGTAAGTGGTGTTGGGGTTGTGTGGCTGGGGTGCTGTGTGTTGGGGGAGGTGTGTGGCTAAGTTGGTGAGGTGAGTGTCTGAGTTTGAGTGAGTTGGAGGAGTTGAGGGGGTGGAGTTTATGGCAGGCTTTGTGGTTGCTGCATGTGCAGTGGGAGGTGATCAGGGGCTGCGGCTGCCTGACGGGGAGATGGTGTCCATGGGGCTGAGGCACAGGGCATGGGTGTAGTCCCGCTACAACACAGACCTGCAGCTGTGGGGGCAGGCCAGGCAGAGACTGTGCCAGCATGGCACAGGAGGCGTGCGGAGTTGCAGGCTCACCAGCCTCACCTCTACAGGCCCAGGGCCCAGCTCCAGGGTATGCATGAGGACCAGGTCATCTCCCTCTATCGCCTGAGCATGGGGGCTTTAGGGAGCTCTATGAGTATCTAAGACCTGACCTCGAGCCCCTGACTGGTCGATCACATGCCATACCGGGTTTGGTCAAGCTCCCTGTTGCCCTACATTTCTTTGCCTCTGGCTGTTTCCAGTCATCTGTGGCCGCAGTGGGTGGCATGAGCCGCCCCACCTTCTCACGCTGTCTCCACCAGGTACTGCGTGCCATGATCAGCCGGGTGGGGAATTACATTGCCATTCCCAACACTAGGCAGCAGTGGGGGACCCTGAACCAGGCCTTTGAGGCGTTTGCCGGGATACCACATGTGATGGGAGCTATTGATTTCACACATGGTGCCCTGGTCCCTCCCAGAGACAGGGAGGTAGTGTTCCGCAACCGCAACCACTACCATTCCATGAATGTTCAGGTTGTATGTGATGCAAATATGCATATTCTGAATGTGGTCCCTAGGTTTGCAGGGTCCACCCATGACTCCTATATCCTGCATCACTCAGCACTTTTCAGACAATTTGAGGCAGGCCAGTATGAGGATTGTATACTGCTGGGTTTGTATTTCTCATCTCTGACATGCACATAGTGATCCTCTGACTAACTGTATGTGCACATTTATTTATTTATTTTTATTTATTTACATTTCTTTTATACCGCACTATTTATCATCAGTGCGGTTTACAGTGAACGAAAACACTCACATAAGCAATGAGCTGTCATGAGTTTACATATAACAGGGCAAATAACCAGGAATTAACAATGGGAAACATTATACATAATAAATAAACTATATACAGTACAGGTTATTATTTACATTATGTACAGAGTAAGAGAGAAGCTTATTGCTTATCCTGTGGATTGTGTTGGGGTGTCTGTGAGGGATCGTGGTGTTTGTAGAAGTGTAGGAGGAACAGATGATGCTTTATGGCTTTTCTAAATTGTTTAAGGTCTGTGATTGATCTGATGGCGGGTGGAAGGTTGTTCCAGCGTCTAGGGGCGTAGTAAGCAAATGCTCTTTCTGTAGTTGTTTGGGTGCATCTTATAAATTCTGTCGGTATGGATAGGGTGTTGAACGCTGTTGATCTTCTTGATCTCGTATTAGGGGTGTGTATGATGAGGGATGAGATTGAGGGAGGGGCTAATTTATTGATAGCTTTAAAGGTAGTGATGAGGACTTTATATGTGATCCTGAAGTTTATAGGGAGCCAGTGTAGCTCCATTAGGATGGGGGTTGAGTGTTCCCTCCTTGATGCTCCAAATAGGACATGGGCGGCAGCATTCATGGCTAGTTGTAGAGTATTTAGTGTGTTATTTGGGAGGCCATGGAGTATTATGTTTGCGTAGTCGAAGTGTGGCAGGACTATTGCTTGGAATATAGTTCGGAAATTATTTTGATCGAGCATGTTTTTCAGGTGTCGGAGGGTCATAATCTTATTTATTTATTTATTTAAAGTCTCTTCTATACCGCACTATTCAGCATCAGCGCGGTTTACAACTTGTAATAGATGATTTTTGCTGTACGGTTTATGTGTTCTTTGAAGTCCAGTCGATGATCCAGTGTTACACCTAGGTATTTTATGGTAGACTTGACGGGGAGCTCAGCATCCCGTACTTTTAGGGTAGTTGGTGGTGCGAATTCTTTGTTTTTCATGATGATGAGAGCTTCGGTCTTTTTGAAATTTATTCGCATATTTTGTGTGAGGAGCCAGTCGGTTATTGCATTGAAGCATCTTACTAGTACAGTGTAATCTGGGAGAGAGACATTAATCGGTGTAAATATCAACACGTCGTCTGCATAAATTAGGCAATCTATACCATATGATCGACTGATTTCACAGATCGGCTGCATATATATATTGAACAATAACGCAGAGAGGGATGAGCCTTGAGGTACACCTTGCTTTAGTTGGAAGGGTTCAGATGTACTTTCTCCAACCCTAACTTGTTGCCATCGTTCTTCAAGGTAGGATTTACACCAATCCCAAGCTAGGCCATGGATTCCCTTGTCGTGGAGTCGGTAAAAGAGTTTATCATGGTCCACCGAGTCAAACGCTGCCGAGATGTCAAGGAATATAAGTGCGAAGACAGTCTTGATGTTGTCATTTCCACTAATGAGCATATGAATTAGGGAAGTCAGAAGAGTTTCAACTCCGTGAGCTTCTCTGAAACCATGTTGGCTGGAGTCTAGAGGTGATGCGGTATCTATATGTTGTTGCATCTGTCTCTGGGTTACCTTCTATATTATTTTGGAAAGGAGTGGGATACTGGAGATGGGTCGGTAGGATTCTTCCTTTGTTGGGTCTAGTTGGTTGTTCTTTAGCAGTGGTCTGATGGTGGTCTGCTTGAGGGCTGATGGGAATATTCCAGTGGAGAAGGATTGATGTATGATTTCCGCTATGGTTGGGCTGAGATCTGAACGCAGCGCTCTTATCCAGTGTGCCAGACAAGGGTCGTTTGGTACAGTGGTGGTGTTTATGTTGGCGATAATGTCTTCTATGATTTTTGTGGAAGGAGATGAAAGCTTGGTAAGTGAGTTTTTGTTCTCAGACGGCTGAGTAAGATTTAAGGAGGGTACAGTTAAGTTTTGATGGCTTTGGATTGGATATAGTTGGCGTAGGTTTGTGGATGGATATGTTCATGTTGTGGTGGTGATGGTTCCATTATTAGGGTTTTTACTAGGTTGAAGAGTTCCCGTGGCTTGTTTAACGAGCGGTTGAGGAGCTCAGAGTGAAAGGCTTTTCTCTTGTCCCAGACTGCTTGCCGATGGATTTTCAGTTGGGTTAAGTAAGAGGCTTGGTCGGTGGAGTTGTGAGATTTACGCCATTTTCTCTCTAGTTTCCTCAAGCAAATAAGGGACTTCTTTAGTTCAGGGGAGTACCATGGCGCTGGTGGCTTTTTAACCGCTCGGTTATCTGATGTTGAGTGTTTATGGGCTGGCGGTAGTTTGGCGTACTGGTTCAGGGTGTTGTTCCAGTTTGCAACCATGTTGTTGAAGTTTGTTGATGGCAGGGCGAGTTTTGGGAGTATGTGTTTTGTAAATTCTTTCTCGTCGAATGGTTTGAATCTTGCTGACTTGGATGGCAAACATATCTTTGTATGGCTAGTTGGGTCTGGTTTTGTTGGGATATTGAATGAAATCAAGCTGTGGTCTGACCAGGGGACAGGTGTGATAGAAAGATCTGTATTGTAATGCGTGTCTTTGAGGTGTAACCCTAGTTTGTGTGTGTCTCATCTGTCTGTGTGTGATCTAACGTTGGGGGGGGGGGGTAGTGCCCTCCAGCTCTACCGTGCTACGGTGCTGCATGTTGATGTTAGAATGGATGCTAGCATTTGTGTCGTGGTTACAGATTTTGTTGATTGCAATCCTTACACCTACCCCTTGTTTTGTGTGTCATAACTTCACACGCTGATGCATAGTTGTGGTGTCCCATCATGTGATGTCATATGTTTCTGTCCAGATGTTTTGTGCATTTGGTTTGCACGTACATACTTGTGTCCATTTGGGTGGACATCAGCTCCTGCTTTAATGTTCTACATTTCTTTCTGCAGGTGATTCAGGATATGGGTGTCGCCCCTGGTTGCCGACCCATGTGCGTCAACCATGGACACATGCAGAGAGGAGTTACAATGAAGCCCATGCCTCCAGCCGCTCCATCATAGAGCACACCTTTGGCATTTTAAAGGGTCGCTTCAGGTGTCTGGATAGGACAGGCGATGCCTTACAATACAAACCACAGACTGTGGCAGAGATCATTATAGCCTGTTGCATCCTGCACAACATTGCTCTCAGGCACCATATCCCTGTCCAAATTAATAAGGATCTGGAGGATGATCCTACGTACCCTCCTGTACGTGGCCATGGTGACACATGTGAAGGTACAGCAGTCAGGTGGCAGGTGATTGAGGAGGTGTTCTCATGTAAGTACTGCATATGTTGCCACATACATTTGTTTAGATATGTGTGTACTATTGCTACTAGTGAACATTTGTATCCCAATAGCAGTAAGATGCAACACTGCACTGACATATAAAAGACACTGCCTGGCCATCCCAGCTTACAATCTAGTGATTACTGAAACGCAGATGATGTGAGCAGGGCACAACAGTGGGTGGTAGTGGATTATGTGCGTCAGGTGTAGAAGGCTTGGGAGGTGTTAAGCTGTCACATATGATTTGTGGCTGATTGGGATAGGGACTGCTGTACAGCCACAAGTAGTTAGTTTGGGGCTTTGGGTGCAGCAAGGTGAAAGGCGTGTAGTATGTGGTCAACAGTAGGAGGGCGGCCCATAGATGTGACCAGTTGCCTAGACATGTGTGCTTCACATTTTGTAATATGAGCTGATGATTGGTTGGTATACTCTGATGGGCAGGGACTGTGTGTTAGTTGTTTCTGTATAGCGCTACATGTGACATGTAGCACTATATACATGCTCAGTTATAGTTGGATTACTGGTAGTTGTGATCAGTAAGGGAAGTTACTAGAACACCACAGTGTGCCTGCATATATAGGTCAGCAGGAGAGCCTTGACATGGATGCGGAGACGGATAGGGAACCTGTGAGGTGTCCTGATAGTGGGGGTATTATAGCCATTATGTGTGTGACTGTAGAATGGCCATGCAGTGCAGTGTTGCATATTTTCATTCAGACAGAGATGATTCAAAGCCAGATCAGCAAGGTGTAGGTTACAGTAGGCAAGTCGGGAGCTGATTAAGGGGTGGATTTGGGTTTTAGTTGTGTGTTCAGGGAGGACTGGGGAAATATAGCTGATGACATCTAGACAGAAACCACAAGCCTCAACTACAAGCTGTGTAGAGGTGGAGAGTGCAGTCCAAGACATCACCTACATTGCTGACCCTGGAGAAAGAAAGGTATGACCACACACACAAAGACACTCTGACGGGAGGGGAGGGTTTAGGTGCACATATAGGATATCCATGCTTTGCCATTATTAATTTCACACAGTGGGATGACATGCAGCCATCAATGTCAGGTGGCAGGAAGACATCGGGGTGTGGTTTGGCAGACATAACTCAGGCGTGGATAGATATATTTGCAAATCATCAGCACACAGCTGGTAATGTAGGTCAAGGGATGAGATAGCCACACCACGGAAATGTATATCGACAGAGAATAAGGACGAGGCCCCTGGAGATTTCCCTGTGGTACAGGAACTGACAGCAGAGTAGCAGAGGACATTGAGACACCAGAATACACACTGAAGGGGCAGTGGGAGCAATATGGGGGATACAGGATAGTACTGCGGCCTTAGAGATGAGAAGGGACACGGTAGCAAGGAGATGGTTCTGTTCAATGGTTTTTATGTCAGCAGAGAGGTGAGGAAGGGGACGGACAGAGTACGGGCCCTTGTAGTTTGCCCCACACACTTCAGTGATAACTTGAGCATGAAGCGAATCTGTACGGTGTGATGGGGAACAGTCAGTCTGTAAAGGATCTTGGGGGGGTCTGCGAGCTCAGGACATGAAGGTGCGGTGTGTATTGCACAGCTACAACATGACATATGTATGTTTCTCTTGTGTTCCTCAATCCACAGGACATACTTGGTGACCCTCCTGGTGCTTTGGTGCATTGGCAGGTGATTGTACATCATCCAACATGCAGTAGTTTGTGGTAGGTGGACCTACAGCTATTTGTCTGTGACGACAGTCAGGGGGAGCACATGTCTGCAGTGATCTGTCATATTGTACATATGTTGTTGTTCACCTCTTTGCCCTGCACCCCCATACCCCATATGTTGCTATTGCAACACATATCCACATGTGTTCCTGGCCAGTTCGTCTTCTCCAACACTGTCTCTGGGACACGTCCAACAGAGCTGCGAGTATGTGCAGGTCCTAAGTGTTTGGGTGGTGGGCTGCATGTACACCCTTCCCTGACATTGTAGCATCAGCCAACAGCAGTGTATCATTGCATTTGACAAGCCTTTATCTCCACTAATCTCTAATTGTGCACATACAGGCCATATGCTACTGCTGGCACGCTCACCTTAGCATACTATGTGGGTGTGTGTTTTTGGGTTGGCTGTGTGATGATACAGCATGCAGGCATTTTGCATTATCATGTGGTGTGAGGGGTCTGTACACCTGGGGACTGGTGGTGACTGTGCTATCTCTACTTTACTGCTGTTTACCTTGTGAATATTCTGGACATGTTTTGAGTGTTGTGTGCTGACCTATCTCTTGTGTGCTGACAGACCACTGCGCAACAGCATTTTTGTATCACAGACATCGCCATAATGTGGACATGCATCAACAGTGGCTGGACATGGGGACCTGGTGATTGTACACATTTCGATGACATCTTCTCCCTTCACTGTGACATGTTGTGGCCTTTGAGAGCCTCAGGGGATCCCAAACAGACACTTGATGCAAACACACGGTAGTTTGCACCTTTGGTCTTTTGTAAATGACATTCGCCTTTTAATGATTTGCCGTTTGTTTCATGGACATTTCATGTTGGGTCTCTATACACGAACGCTGATGCACATGGGGTGGAGCTGTGAAATGCCTGTGTAACATGGGCATGGACATGACCATATCCATGTGACACCCTCATCTGTAGTTCCAATTCCAAATGTCCATAACATGCGCTGTGTTCTGTGTTGTGATCATGTTATGTTTGCCTGTGTGACATTTCATTACATACATATTAGAAACATAGAAACATGATGACAGAAAAAGACCACATGGCCTATCTAGTCTGTCCTTCCATAACAACAACTACAACAGTCCACTTTTTACCTTTAGAGATCCTCTGTGTTGGTCCCATGCTTTTTTGAATTCAGTTACTGTCCTCATCTCTACCACCTTCACTGGGAGACTATTCCATGGATCCACTACTCTTTCTGTAAAGAAATATTTCCGCATATCACTCCTGAATCTATCTCCCTTCACCCTCATCCCATTTCCCCTCGTAGCAGAACTTGCTTTCAATTGAAAGAGGCTCTCTCCCTGAACATTTATGCCACGGAGGTATTTAAACATCTCAATCATATCACCTCTATCCCGCCTTTCCTCTAAGGTGTACATATTAAGATCCTTAAGTCTTTCCTCATATGCTTTATAATGAAGCCCATTAATCATTTTAGTAGCCACCTCTGCACCGACTCCATCCTGTTCACATCCTTTTGAAGGTGCGGTCTCCAGAATTGCACACCATACTCCAAATGAGGTTGCATCAAAGACTTATACAGAGGCGTTATCACCTCCTTTTTTCTGCTAGCCATTCCTCTCCGTATGCACCCAAGCATCCTTCTAACTTTTGCCGTCGCCTTTTCTATCTGTTTAGCTACTTTAAGATCATCAGACACAACCACGCCTAGGTCCCGCTCTTCTTTAGTGGACAAAAGTACTTCACCTCCTATACTGTATTGCTCCCTTGGATTGCTGCAGCCAAAATGCATGACCTTACATTTTTTAACATTAAATCCCAGCTGCCAAATTCTAGACCATTCTTCAAGCTTAACTAGATCCCTCCTCATGTTATCTACACCTTCCTGGGTGTCTACTCTATTGCAGATTTTGGTATCATCTGCAAAGAGGCAAACCTTACCCGACAGCCCTTCCGCTATATCACTAACAAAGATGTTATAAAGAATCGGACCAAGGACAGATCCCTGCGGCACACCACTGGTAACATCCTTCTACTCGGAGTGAGCTCCATTTACTTGTACTCTTGGTTGCCTCCCACCCAACCAATTTCTAACCCAAGCAGTAACTTTAGGGTCCATCCCTAGGGTGCTCAGTTTGTTTATAAGTCGCCTGTGAGGAACAGTGTCAAAGGCTTTACTGAAATCTAAATACACCACATCTAGAGCTCTCCCTCGGTCCAACTCCCTGGTCACCCAGTCAAAGAAATCAATCAGATTTGTCTGACAAATGATGTTTGACTCTGCAATTTGGGCTGATGTTGCAAGCAGCATATCAATACATTGTTTATCCTCTTCTGACACAGGGCAGAGAACACACAAAGCACATCTACTACAGTGCATCCAGCGTCACCATCACCCACCTGTTGGAGGACACAACAACACCATGGAACTATCCATGGGAAATGGTTCCATAGGATGTTTGACCTCTGCAAGTGGGACACATGCCTAGGATGGACAGTATTATTGTTGGACTGTTACTTTGGACATGACAGGCCTGTCCAACACACAGTTGCTGCCGTGCTCTGGCTGGGTGTCGTGTTCATCGCAGGAGACACACATGACCTTTCCAGTACTGTGGCATATTGGGATGTCACACTTGACTATGCATGCCCAGGGTTTCAAGGACAGTCTTAATGGGACTTGTTGGGTTGCAGACACCATTTCCACTGTGGAAACTGTGTACTGGTCCCTACATGTGCAGCAGGGACTGACATTGTCGCTGTATGTTGTACATCCTTCTGACATTGTGTTGTTGTGCTTTGCCCGTGTGTGTGACATGGAACGCAGGATACGCACATCTGTTTGATTCAACACGAGCATATAGCCATGTGTGTGGCACAGGGGGAATAATGGAGCAGTCCTCTTGTCCATGTCTGCCTACCCTCCACTTGGACATGACACAGTATTTGCCACCACACCACTTTACTGCACACCAACATCTTGGCTTGATGTTTGCACTCACCAAGGGTGTCACAGTGCATGTGTGACATCACTGTATGATGTTTCAATGTAACCGGTGCATGTGCATGTGACTGAATATGTTGGTGCAACACAGCATGTGTCAATATGGCTTCTGTGTGGGTTACTGTGACATGTTTGACCTTTCTTTCCATCTCTATATACAGGTTATTGTGTTTGTTTACTGTACAGACGTGACACTCTGCATTGTTTTACAAACCTACCATTGCATGTCTGGACAGTCCTATTTATCCCCTGAGGTTCCGGCACTCACATTGCCCCATTATATTTGGTGTGTGGCAGTGTGGCTGTCCATTTTCTTCCTTCTTTTGTGCATTCCATGTACCGTGATATATGTGTACAGACACTGTATCCACACCAACCTGTGCAGGGGACCTTCTGCATAGTGTTATCTCTGCATGTTTCTGCGGTTTGTTTCATTTGAATTCTCTGTGTTCATGTGCCTCTGCTACCTGTTAGCATATCCTCATTTTGCATTTGACCATTGTTTAGGGTTAAATTGTTGCTGCTTTGATTCCTATATCAGGCATTATGTGACAGCTGTAGCATATATTTCGATATTTGTGTTTACACTTTCTTACTCTTAACAACATATGCTGTTTCATTTTTGTGCCTTCTGTGTTGGCAGACAGATATATTCTTATGAACAGATCATGATTGATTGGCGGTGCATGTTGGGCCCTCATCATGCACCGCCTACTGTCTACATGCACACATATGTAACTGATGCATTTGTGTGCAACAGCATGTGGGGGGTGGGGGGCTAATACATACTGCACACCATGCACCTGATGCACATTATCTCCCCTGCCCATCATCTGTAGACGGGCCAGTGACCTTTCTGTAACATGTGGGTTGCTGCCCAGAAAAATGTGTTTTTGATTTTGGCCCTGTTATCCAATCACCTTGATATTATGATAGGCGGTATCTACACTATCTCTGATGATTAACCAAAATAAATATATGTGTTGGATGTACATTTGTCTGTGCTGCTGCTTGACCACACTGAAACACATATTTAGTGATTTCATGGACATGTACATGGCCCACCTGTGCTCACATCCTTGTACGGTGCCAGCTGTCTATCTGCCAGCCGTCTGCCACATCACTGGGTGTTACGGGTTCCCATACACACATTACCTTTGAGGTAATATCTTTGCATTGTGCTTGTTGTAGTTGTTTGGGATAGTGTTTCCAGACATGTGCTGTAACACCATAGGTTGCAGGTTTGATTCCCACATGGCGTTTCCTTATTTTTTTGTGGTTTGCTAACCTGACCATGAGCTACCTGCAGGTTCATCACCTATCCACACACCCTTCCAAATCTTCACTGTACACCAAAGTGTGCCCTCTGTGCTGCCTAACCATCACATATTAGCTGTTACATATGTCTCTTTCTTTGTAGTGCTCACCTAGGCAGTCCGCTTGGGGGATTGGCATTGCTGTGGTTCAGCTGGTCTGTGCCACACCTGTTTGCAGGTTCAGTTCTCAAATGCTCCTTTTCTGTTCTGCTCCATATTTTGCCCTGCTCTACAGAGCATTCCCTGCCGCCCTTTGGGTTTAGGTTCTTTCCTCTTTTGCATGCTTTATCTACTGCATAACATTCCATTGTGTATGTGCATGTAGTTATATGTGTCTCTGGTCTCAATTACAGACTGTGGTCTGAGCTGTACACACCAAAACTGCATGTGCATTCCATCATGGTTTCTGTTGGAGGTTTGCCTATCCTGGCAGACAGCAGGCTTCTTGTGTGATGCCCTGCAATATTCTTGTATGCATCCTTTGCTAATGACCTCACATTGGTGGTGTAGCCTACTGGTTTGTGCATTGACATTTGTGTTAATGGTCATAGGTTTGATCCTCTCTGTTACCTTTCATTTGTATGCCTGTCCTGCACAGCTCCTTTTCATTCCTGTAATAGTCATATCTGTGAAGATCTGTGCTGTTAGCACATTGTACTCTTATCACAGTTGCCAACCATTCTTCTGTACGTCTATGTGTGTCTGCCAGCTGTGTGCTGTCCTGCCCTGATGTGCAAGCTGCTACCCCATGTCCTGCACTGGTACACGTTTCTGCATTGCAGCTCTTCCTAGTTGCCTCTCCTGTGTGTGCTCTGCATGGCACTGCTACTCCTCTGTCCTTTTGTCATTGTACCTATCCTGCCACCTCTACCTCCTCTGCTGGACATGTCTTCCCATCTTCTGCCACACACTGTCATTGTTGTACGGTACATTACCATTACCCTGAGCATCGCTATAGCTGCCCCCAATATGTTTGTCCATTTTTCCAGCTGCCACATGGGCTGGACACAGATTTGTCTGGTCCATTATCTCAGATCTATTTCCTTCCATCACTTGTGCATTGTCTTTCCTTGGTGCTCTGTGCAGTGTTAGGGTTACATCTGTGTTTGGCCCATGCCTTTCTTGCTTTTCAACTTGGGTGACCGAAGTGCCCTTGGCCAACATTTCTTGAGTCACCTATACATCCTTGGGGCATCTTTAGCCACACCTTAGATTCATCCAGCTTGTGGGGCACCTAATATGGTGCTTTGGGGGTTGACAACCTTTCAACACGCCCTCCGGGACATATTATAACCCACCTGGGCTGACGTGGTGGTTTAGGATGTGCCTTCTGGTGCGCCCTAAAAGGTGCATTAGGTTATGGCACTGGGGTGCGGGTATTTTTAGCTAGCAGCACAGATTGTTGAACTGTCACAAGCAGGAAAAGTAATTACCTTGGCCACCCTTATTCATTTGGCCCACTGGGGGATCAAACTTATGACCCCTCTCTCAGCAGTCATTGCATTAACCAGCATGCTACACCTCTGTTTCTGTGATCACAGGTCAGCACGCGAAGTTAAGGTTAACGCGTGGTAATGTGCACGGCTCCCTCTATCGCGCGATAACCCATGATTGCTACCTTAAGACCGGAACGCCCACTCCTTATATGGCATCCTTCACATTATTGCTGCAACTAGCGCCGGGAACATTAAGACGGTTTAGTAAACATTCCCCTAAAATACGATGGGAAAGATAAGAAGAAAAGCAGGGCTTAGCTTAAAATGTAGGGCTCTTCAACGTGGAAAAGAAATGGCTGAGGAGAGATATGATAGAGGTCTATAAATTAATGAATGGAGCAGAATGGGTGAACGTAGATTGGTTCTTTATGCCATCAAAAAATAGAAAGACTAGGATACACACAATGAAGCTGCAGTGTAGCTCATTTAAAACTTATAAGAGAAAATATTGTTTTATTCAGTGCATAATCAAACTCCTGAATTTGTTACTGGAGGATGTAGTAAAAGCTGTTAGTGTAGTTGGTTTAAAAAAGGTTTGGACAAGTTCCTGGACGAATGTTCCATAAATCATTATGAAAGAGGACCTGGTACACAAAGACAAGCATTGTGGAACCTGTGTACCTTTTCAAGAACCTGCTAGGTACTTGTGACCTGGATTGGCCACTGTTTGGGGCTAGTTTTGCCATGAATCGTGGTAAAGTGCTGAGTCAGAGGGCTGACTCCCGAGGCTCTGGGTGACTCCAGAGCCTCGGTTTTAAATAAAATCTGCAGAATTTATGTTAGGAAGCTCAGGAGATCTTTAATTAATTGTAAAATTTCAAATTTTAATTTTAAAAGTGCCTGGATGTAGAAGCATGAGATACAGAGTGATCAGGCTGCACTGGGATTTTTCAGGGGAACTCTTTGAAAGCTGATTGTAGGCAGGAAGACAGGAATTGATGACACAGATTTGTATCTTTTGTTCCTGACTCATTTAGATTTAAATTAACAGTACTAACTATACTAGAAATACTGATTAAGGTGGTAATAGGGTCTATTTTCATTTCTTAGATGGTGACATTGGATTTTGAGGGGATGCCCGGGACTATTTTTATTGGGAATGAGTGGAAGAATACTTTTCTGGTTTACTTGGAATGTGTGTGTCTGTTTGAGAGGAGAGTCAGTAGGAAATCTTTGAGAAGAGTTGAGTGGAGAGTGCTGACTGTGGTGGTGTCTGAGAGGTTATTTTTTGGATATTTTTGGAAAGAGAAAGTAGAGCAACTCTATGAAATGTAAGAGTTTGAGGATTCTCTTTGTTTTGAAGAGGAGAAAGCTGAGAAAGTAGTAGTTTCAGGAAAGAAGATCCTAAAGGGACTTTCCTTTAATAACTCTGAACTGTTTCCTTAGCTGTAGTTTGAGAATGAATAAAACTGTCTTTTCATAGATTGTTGGAAACCGAGAAAACTAATTTTTTAAGAAAGTTTGGCTAGTCAGAGAATTTACTGGCTTTCTTGACTGACAGGAACAGATAACATGATCTGAAACTACTTGGAAAAGAAAAACCTTTCAATAGTGTTTTCAGTGTTTAAACTGATTTTAGAAAATAAATTTCAGTATTTGCTGTGAGAAGTTAGTTGCTATGAGAAGTTAATGTCTCAGACCGTTTAACTAAGTGAAATCTGTCAAAGGAGACATAAGATAAGGAAGCTGTTTTGAGCTGTGGATTGTATGCACGGGTATTCTTTGATGTTCAGCTCTGAAAAGAAATTTCTATCTGGAAAATCAGTTTAAAGATTGGGGGGTCATCAACATGAATCTTAAAATTCCCAAGAATGAGGGAAGGGAAAGAGGAATTAAGAAAGAAAGAGAGCCAAGCATCAAAGTCTCTTAGAAAGAAAGAGGTAGACTTATCAGGGGATCGATAGACAACAGCTACTCTGAGAGGCAGTGGAGTAAATAAGTGGATGGCATAGACTTTAAAGGAAGAAAAGGCATGAAACTGAGATGGACGGAGGGGCTGAAACTGGCATCTAACACTGGCTCCCCATCCGGGAGAAGTGTTTGTTCAAGTTCATGGTCATCATTCACCGAGTACCATTGGATGGTCATCCAGGGTACCTACAGGGCCTCTGGAGCAGATATGAACCTGTGAGGGTATTATGGTCTTCCCTGGTCTGGAGGTAGTGTGGTTCATGCCTGAGCAATCTTGAGTTTTTAGGATGGTGGGGGCTGAGTTGTGGTTCTCGCTCTGGTTGGAATTACATTCTGTGGGTAGTTTATTAAGTTTTCATAAGCACTAATGAAAAAATGGTACAATTTCATGTGGCAAATCAACGACTAGCTTTAAATTTTGTGTAACAAGTTATTTATTTATTTTATTATTTATTTATTTGCTTTTATATACCACACTCTTTGAAATCAGTACGGTTTACATGTAACGTGAACAGTAAAACAGCTTACATAGAACAGTTTACACAGAACAGTATACATCGAACTGAAAACAATGGAACAGGAATTATACAAGTTTTAAGAACAGGCGGCAAAAATATAAATGTTAATCGGGAAAATGAACTTGGAGTGTGCGGGTGGGAGATCTAATAGCAGGCTGAACAGAAGGGACCTATTTACCTGCCTGTACACAAATTATGCAAAAATACTCAAATTACTGTTGGAAATAGGACCTGTGTCACATAGCAGATGGCTTACAACAGTTCTAAGGTTCATGAGAATATAGATTTCTAAGCATAATTTGAAAGGATAGAATCTGAAAAACGTAAGAATGATGGTAGAGTTCTGTGTTGAGGTTTACATGGCGAACTGGTTCAATATAAAAATAAATAACAATTGGGCATCTCCTTTTCCAGCTGCAACTGTTGAAAGGACAGTGTGAAGCGGTAAGGAAGATAGTCATGCCTACAATGAGAAGGTCAGCTTTGTAAGGCTACAGAGAGTCTGTTCTGCAAGCTATGTTGTGCAATGAAGAGGAACAGGAGAGAGGAGATTCAGTGAAGAAGATATTGAAGATCAGAGGTGAAAGAGATGAGAAAACTCAGCTTGGAGACAGCAGTATGAGACCCAGGAAAACACCATCCATCAACCCTGAGGCAACCACACTCACCCAATTACTTGAATGGAGCGCCGGAGTCTCCAAACCTCCTCTTACCTGTACCATGACAACAAGGCATTTCTGAGCAAGCCCATGGTTGTTTCAGACTGGGCATCACACTCCCAGTCCACAGAAGGGTGTGTAAAAATGACAACTGAGGCTGCTGGTCATGTGTGCAATCAGGAAAAGAGGGAACATAATATTAGGGGTCAGATGGTCAGCAAGGAGCTCATGAGCCAAAACAGAAGCAAGCAAGATATGACTTCTTTGCTGGATTTTGTTAAATAACATTAAATTAACTGCATAAACGACATTTTAAAGACAATTATGTGGCTACAGATGTTGTTCAGACTATTTGTATGTTCAAATAAATATTACTTAATTTCCACATATTTCAACTGTGATTTGATGCAGATAAGACTCACTTTAAGCACTTCCTGAAGATAGCTTTAGAATAAGCATGCAAAACTGCATAATTTGGTCACTAGTTAGTTTCTAAGGTTTAGAAAAATAAAAATCTACCCCTAAAATTGACACACCCTAATACCACACCATTCACAAAAGATGATGTGTATGAACAGCTTACAAAACTGAAAGTAGACAAGGCCATGGGACCGGATGGGATACATCACAGGATAGTGAAAGAGCTCAGAGAGGTTCAGGCAGGGCCTTTAAAGGATGTTTTTAATAGATCCTTGGAGATGGGAAAGGTTCCACAGGACTGGAGAAGGACTGATGTGGTACCTCCTCACAAAAGTGGTAATAGGGAAGAGATGGCAAATTATAGGCCAGTAAGCCTTACCACTGTGGTGGGAAAAGTAATGGAGGTGTTCTTGAAAAAAAGAATAGTGGAATTTCTGGAAACCAATGGATTGCAGGATCCAAGGCAACATGATTTTACCAGGGGAAGATCATGCCAAACAAATTTGATTGAGTTCTTTGACTGGTTGACCAGAGAACTAGATCAAGGGCATGTGATGGATGTGATCTACCCAGATTTCAGCAAAGCCTTCAATACTGTTTCTCATATGAGGCTTATCAATAAACCGAGCAGCCTGAGGATAGGTCCCAAGGTGATGAACTGGATTCGAAACTGGTTGACTAACAGATGATAGAACATGGTGATAAATAGAACTCATTCAGAAGAAAGGAAGGTGCATAGTGGCTTACCTCAGGGATCGGTCCTGGGACCAATACTCTTCAATGAATTTGTGAGTGATATTGTGGAAAGACTGAATAGAAACGTCTGCCTTTTTGTAGATGACACAAACATTTGCAACAGAGTGGATACTTCTAAGGGAGTGGACAACATGAGGAAAGATCTAAAATCTTTGGAAGAATGGTCTAATGCTTGGCAGTTATGATTTAATGTGAAGAAGTGCAGAGTCATGCACTTGATGCAGAAATTGAAAGAAATTGCATGCAATAGGGGGAGAGAGGTTGGTTTGCAGAGACCAGGAGAGGGACCTCTGAGTGCTAGTGTTTAAGAATCTCAAAGTGGTAAAACAATGCAACAAGGCAGTAGCCAAAGCCAGAAGGATGCTGGACTGCATACACAGAGGAATAACTAGCAGAAAGGAGGATGTATTAATGCCCCTATAAAGGTTGTTGGTGAGACCTCACTTGGAGTATTGTGTTCAGTTTTGGAGACCATATCTCACAAAGGAAAGAGTGATAGACATATGGAAAAATCTCCCAGCAGAAGTGGTAGGGATGAGGATGTATCAGAATTCAAAAAGGCATGGGAGAAAAAAGGAGGATCTCTGAGAGAAAAAAGGGACTGCAGAGCTTAGTCATTGGTACAGAAGGGCAGACTGGATAGTCCACATGGTTTTTACCTGCTGTCATTTTTGTATATATCTATGAATAGTGTTGTGTTATCATCCAGTATTAGTGCCATGCTAAAAGGTTATGTGGGGCCCCCACAATAAAACCCTGTGCTACATGGGTAATGTGCATCTGGGCAGTGACTGGGCAGGATAGAGGCATTCCTGCTGCAGTGCTGCTAGCATGGGTGTCAGACGTCCATACTGCTAGTGCTTGGTGCAGATGGCATGGTTGCCACTTATGCCACCTCAGAGGGTAGCATTAGTTGCTCCCACGGCAGGTTTGCCATTGCAAATCACAGTAACTGCAGGGAAACAGATGGACCTGCTGCCCTGCAGTTAGCGATAAGCCCCAAGCTAGTAATGCAGCCCAAATCCGCATTAGCAGCACAGGGCTTAGTAAACATGCTCCTATCTAAGTAAAGATAAAAAATGCCCCCAAATAGGAAAAATGTCTTTCAAAAAAACATAAACTGAACATTTTTTTGGTTGTGCATACCGCTCGAAACCAATAGGTAGGACTTTTAAAACAAATTAGAGAAAGTAATTTTTTCACCCAAACTATAACAAAACTATGGAATTTGTTGCTGGAAGATGGGGTAAAAGAAGTGAGCATAATGGTTTTAAAAATGGTTTAGGTAAGTATCTGTAGGGAAAGGCCATAATCCACGTAGACTTGGAAAAGTGGCTGAGTATTTCTGGTTGTGAACACGAAGGATGGGTCTAGTCTCTGGGATTCTGCAAGATGATAGTGACCTGGATTGGCACTGGGCTCAATAGACCTTTGGTCTGACCTGACATATCATATCTTATTCACAGTTCTTCTGCTGTCTGAGAATTGCTACACTGTAGCAACTTTTGTTTCCGGGTCTTTCTGAAAGAAGTAACATGAAAGATTAGTGATATCATTGTACCACTTTTTAACAAAATTGTGCAGTTGTTAGAATTTTGAAAGATAAGTGTTATGATATGTTATAGTGTTTGCAATATTGTCTCTTTAAAAGCTTAGACAAATGATTTAGAAAGAGAACTTTTTCTAATCTTGTGAGTATGGTAAAGTACAGTAAATGGTGATAGGGGCAATGCCCAGCTCCTTTCATTTCCATATGAGTTAAGGAAATAAGAGGCATCACGCCATGCCATTCCTTGTACTCCTGGCTTGGTATTCAGCAATTGTTTTCCTAGTGGAGGCCCAAAGTGAGCCTTCAGTATACATCTGGGCTCCTATTGATTTTATATGCCACATGAATGGATTGTGGTTTAGCCTGCACATGTTGACATCTGGAGAATTTTTACCATCCTCAAAGGAAACAAGTGTCCATTTTGAGGTTTTGTCTTTTCTGTGTATTCTTGTTTTATAAGCTCTGTTTTCCTTTGAGATAATACACTCCAAGCGGTAAAGTGGAACAACCAGAGAAACCAATATGCTATGATTTCATTAAAATTTGGAGCCCTCAGGATGAGGATTATACATTACTACTGAATTGATTTCATGTTGACCTTTAATGCATAGCATGTGAGTCATGAAGCGAAATGCACAAGCTGTAGTTTCCCAAATTCTATATATTTATTGTAATTGGTATTCAGCAATTACTACTTTGGAATGAAATACGTACCCTTTATCCTTAAGGCATACATATATTGTCTCTTTTTCATAAAATCAATCTTGTTTGTTTAGTTTCAAGAAAATCTGTACTGTATATCTACTGTATTCTTTTACTGATCTTGAAAATTCAATATTTCACTCCTATTACATTTCCCTTAAAAATTCTGTCTAAAATGAGTTTTTTCTCCAAAATGCAAATTCATTTAGTCACAGAGAAAATCACATTAGAAACTTAAGCTAAAAGCGGGAAAGCGAACCGTCAGACATTTTGTAATTGAATTTCCTTGAGAGCCGTCTTCACTTGTCAGCTAGCGTTACTTGGTCTTAACAAATGACTGCCAGGGAAATCAGCTGAAATAACACTGGAGGTATTTTGATAATGCCAAATGCACAGCATTGAGTATTTTCTCTGGGGAACGGCTGTACAGTAGTAGGGCCTTTCAACTAAGCCTTTGTGAGTTCAATCTAGCTCAAAGTCCTCCTAATGTAACCTTGCCTTCTGAGAATATTGTTAATAACCTATTAGCTACCTCAGACAAAAATATTTCTTCCTGTATTAAGATTCACAATATCTTTGCTTAAAATGCTCAATCTAGTCTTCATCAATTACCTCATAAGTGCAATTTATCTTTTACTGCTTCCGCATTTGGATTGCTTGTAAAATGATTAGTAGTTAATTAGACTTGGAAGGAAGTTCAAATTAGGAAATAGAGAGGAGAAAAACCCTAATCATAAAATTAATGGCCTACTCCTTGGTCCTTACTTTATAGCAGAATGTTAATCAGACCACGTTGAAATTTCAGCTTTGACCGTTATTTTTAACCTTTCCAGTTATAAGCTTCAGACACATATTCCATTCTGAGCTTTCGTTTTTGATTCAGCCTTATCTGTCCATAATGTGGATTCATCAGTAAAAATGATAGCTCTTAACAGCAACTACAGTGATATGCCTTGTGCTAAAAGACTAGGGGGTATGGCTTCCTCTGGGGTAATTATTATGTATGACATTTAAAAATGATGATACTGCATGTTTTATGATTGAATCTATTAAAGTTATATGTACTGAGCTCAGTTTTCCAAAGGCTTACCTAGCTAACTCTGGATGTTAACTAGGTAACCGCCGAGTTGAATTTCTATCTGCACTGACTGGTTAACTTTTTTTTCAAGCAGATTTCAATCTTTGTTGGATTAATTCTGAATTTTCTGACTCTACTCAATTTTATTTCTGATTATCTGGTTTGTCCGTTTTCAAAGCTGTGGGGAGAAAGGGCAAACAAACTTAATTAAGGGTAGAAAATAATTGAAAAAAACACAAGAAGATCCTAATAAGAAAAAAAAATCTAAGAAAATACAGTATTCACGCTTTCAACAAAATGGGCATTTACTAAGGAAATAAAGTGTGTACATATACTCCATGTCCCAAAAATGGGGTATGGAGGTTCATATAAAGACTTTTTGAACCACATGGTGTTCCAACAATAAAAAATAGCAAAGCTTCAAAAAATAGCAGAAACGCAATATATGAAGTTCATTCACAGCTATCAAAAGCCTGCAACTTCATTTCTAAACTGTAATAAAAAGAAATTAATTATGTCCATTCTCAAATATCAAAGACTCAAGATGTCTCTATATTTCTCTCTAAAACCTGTAATATCAGAAAAACTGTGGATAAACGACACCTATCCAAGCTAGAAAATGATGGTTCATCCAGCTACACAACAGTATATCCACTTACAGAAAAATGGCGTCATCTGGGTGCTTTTATCTCTTGCATGGTATTAGGGCTACATCAAAGAAATGATGTACATTGTTTCCTTTATTTATGTCTACTATGCAATAGAAGAACAAGGCCCCTGGGAATGTATTTTTGGAGATCTTTAGGTCACACTGATGTTGCTCTATGCCTTTTCCGTAGCAATTTGAGATAAGTACAGTTAAACTGTGTGTGTCTAAAGAAAGATTAAAAATGTTCACTGCTCTGCATTGTGTGTGTACAGTATATGGAATTTAAAAGATAACAAGACAGAGAATGATAACCCGGAGGGCTATAGAATTGAATTGTTTTATGGACTATGATAAATGGGGATTTTTGTTGATAAATTATAATGATGTTGAAAAAATAGTGTTACAGGAAGATTTTATGGTTTTGGGACATATTGGTGTTGCATACAAGGAAAATATGGGGTAAATGGTGATGAAATACTAACAAGGCATACCGCAAATTGCAAGAGTGAATTTTACTCATAATAGTCCATAAATCCCATTAAGGTTATGCACTTAACATGCATTTTTAATGCACGGTAAGTGAAAAGTCTCCATGGTAATTGTTGGGGGCATGACCAGCAAGTTCTCAGCAGTTAACACGCAGATATGTATGCTAACATGTAGTGCAATTAATGCGGATGCACCAAACAATACCCATAGAGGTATCGTCAGGAGCAACTGTGCTAATTGCCACATTGACAATGAGCACAAGTTAATGATACCTATGCTAACCGCAATGCAGTCAAAGCCCACAGTCCAACTTTAACCTGATGAGACCTGACCCCCTCACACTATGGTCAATTAATATGCATCTTAGAAATTGCTTCCTCTCATGCCTACACATTAGGTGTCCCCACAGACAGTGAACATGCGCTAAAATGTGAATTAACCACCTAGTGAAAGGGCCTCGAAGCTTGATTTATTGATACCCCCTGATTATTTAATACAGAGAAAGGGTCTATATTTATCTAAATGTGAGAAGATTCTTTTCTGTGTTCTACTTTCTTCAGAAACTATATCAAAGAAGTATCAAAACCTGATCAAAATTCCATGTACATATTTGTAGGGACACATCCAGGCCATCCAGATGGCCCTGGACCGTGGGAACAAAACATTCCCACGGTGGCCAGAGTCGGGTCCGAATACGGTCTGGCAAGTCTGTGCCGCCTGCGTGGACATCCTTCCCACAGGCGCCACCAACTCCTGTGGATTTGGCCCCCCTTTTCCCCGCTGCTCAACCCAAAGCTGCCTGCCATGGCCTGGATCGGGTGGCATGGACCCCCCACACCTGGTCCCAGCCTCACCAAAAATGCTGTTTATTCCACTTTTGAGATAGAATAAGCAGCACATCCCCACAAGCTCGGCAACATATACAGGGCAGTGACCTGAATCGGCCCTGTACATGCTGCCGGGCTGGCCCCCCACTGTTCCACCCTGATCCTGCCCTCTCCCGCTCCCCGCCGGCTCTCTCCATCCTGAGCATTGGGATGCTGGAGGATGAATCGGATCCAGATGGCTTGTGGGGCTGCACGTCCCGCTCAGACATGCAGCCCTGAAACCTCTGTTTCTGCATGAGGCCCTATGTTAAGAAAATATAGTCAGAGGTTTATGTTAATAAAAGCTGCGATGAGAGAACAGTCAAATTAGGTGGGAAACAACCAACTGCAAGAAACTGATTTCCTTAGAGTAGGCACATGTACAGCAATGCCCATAACAAAAGGAAAAAATTTAAAACAGGACATTTATGTGATGCCTCAAAAACATTTATTTTATGCCCATTTTTATAAAGGCAGTCCACACTGTCAATCCCATCTCTTTAAAGTCACTCTTATTATAATATTCAATCTATTTATAAAATGGACCATCATAAACAATGGTGGACACTCCATGTATTTTAATCATACCCAGTATGTCATTTTTATTTGCTTTGTCTCATGCATATAATTCAAAAATAGTGACAGTCCTGTCTTTCATATATTCTTTATATTGAAAAAACTTAACTGTCTACTTTATTCATCTATCCATCCATGCAACATGATATCATGTTTCAAATTAAACTCTACCTCAGGAATATTTATGCTTCGTTATCCATATACTTTATTCATTCCTGGTCCATTTCACCCTCAACTTCTTTTCCACATTCCAAGTTCCTCAGGACATAAAACAAAATAGTGTCAATTTCCTTTCTTTCATCCACAACACATGATTCAGAACAACCATCCCCAAACTTTCTCAGAAACTTCATCTCCTCATTCCACAGACTTCTTTTGTCAAATCAATGTCAGCCATTCAACCTCATTGCTTAAACCATGCAGTATGAAAGCGCTCAGTGTAAACATCTTCTAATTCAGCAGTCTTTCTCACATAGGCATCTATGTGCCTTTATACAGTAGGCTTCTACAGTGACCCGTTTCTACAAAGCCTCTTGCAGAAATTTATATCTGCTCTAGAGAAGTTGTAAATGTGTGCATGTACTCTATAGGAATAATTTTATAATAGGCCATCAATGTATAAAGGCTAATTAGACATCTATTTGAAGCCTATTTTATAAAGACACATGGAGTCCCATCCAGGAAAGAGCTCATCTGGGCCATCCAGATATCCCAGCACAGGATGGGCTCTATTGTACCCAATTCTGCACCACAGGAGCCAGACATTCCTGCGATTGCAGGATCGGCCACAGAGATGACCTGACATGCCCCTGTATACCAGTGGGAGATGTCCAGATGGCAGTACGGCCAGCCTGTCCCATGATCCTGCTGGTGTACCAGTGCCATGGTGTCCCATCACCATGGCACTGGGATACCCAGCAGGAGTCCCAAATGCCACCACTGTAACCTACCTCCGGCCCCCGCTGCCCAATCCCTGGTGAGGTCCACCAGGGCTGGGATCAGGCAGAAGGGGCCTCCATACATCTGCTCCCTACCTTTGGGGGGACTTCCGGGCCTAACTCCTCCATCACCGCTGCTTATTCCACCTCTGAGGTGGAATAAGCAGAACATCATTCCCACCCGCCGGACATACAGAGCCATGACCTGAATCAGCCCTGTATGTCAGGATGTCTTGCCTGCCCCCGCTCCGCCCACTGCTTCCCCCATCCAGCTCAGAGGCTCAATGCATGCATAGAAACATAGAAACATGATGATAGAAAAAGACCACATGGCCTATCTAGTCTGTCCTTCCATAACAACAACTACAACAGTCCACTTTTTACCTTTAGAGATCCTCTGTGTTGGTCCCATGCTTTTTTGAATTCAGTTACTGTCCTCATCTCTACCACCTCCACTGGGAGACTATTCCATGGATTCACTACTCTTTCTGTAAAGAAATATTTCCGCATATCACTCCTGAATCTATCTCCCTTCAACCTCATCCCATGTCCCCTCATAGCAGAACTTGCTTTCAATTGAAAGAGGCTCTCTCCCTGAACATTTATGCCACGGAGGTATTTAAACATCTCAATCATATCACCTCTATCCCGCCTTTCCTCTAAGGTTTACATATTAAGATCCTTAAGTCTGTCCTCATATGCTTTATAATGAAGCCCATTAATCATTTTAGTAGCAACCCTCTGCACCAACTCCATCCTGTTCACATCCCTTTGAAGGTGCGGTCTCCAGAATTGCACACCATACTCCAAATAAGGTCGCACCAAAGACTTATACAGAGGCATTATCACCTCCTTTTTTCTGCTAGCCATTATTCTCCGTATGCACCCAAGCATCCTTCTAGCTTTTGCCTTCACCTTTTCTACCTGTTTAGCTACTTTAAGATCATCAGACACAACCACGCCTAGGTCCCGCTCTTCTTTAGTGGACAAAAGTACTTCACCTCCTATACTGTATTGCTCCCTTGGATTGCTGCAGCCCAAATGCATGACCTTACATTTTTTAACATTAAATCCCAGCTGCCAAATTCTAGACCATTCTTCAAGCTTAGCTAGATCCCTCCTCATGTTATCTACACCTTCCAGGGTGTCTACTCTATTGCAGATTTTGGTATCATCCGCAAAGAGGCAAACCGTACCCGACAGCCCTTCCGCTATATCACTAACAAAGATGTTAAAAAGAATCGGACCAAGGACAGATCCCTGGGGCACACCACTGGTAACATCCTTCTCCTCAGAGTGAGCTCCATTTACTTGTACTCTTTGTCGCCTCCCACCCAACCAATTTCTAACCCAAGCAGTAACTTTAGGGTCCATCCCTAGGGTGCTCAGTTTGTTTATAGGTCGCCTGTGAGGAACAGTGTCAAAGGCTTTACTGAAATCTAAATACACCACATCTAGAGCTCTCCCTCGGTCCAACTCCCTGGTCACCCAGTCAAAGAAATCAATCAGATTTGTCTGACCTGCCTCTGGTGAATCCATGCTGCCTCGGATCCTGTAATCCGCTGGACTCCAGAAACCTCACTATTTTCTCTTTCAGCAGCGTTTCCAATAATTTACTCACCACCGAAGTTAAACTAACCGGCCTGTAATTGTCAACCACATCCTTACTTCTGCTTTTGTGTAAAGGCACCACATGAGCCTCTCTCTAGTCCTTTGGCACCACTCCCGACTCCAACGAGGCATTGAAAAGGTCAGTCAGTGGAGTTGCTAGAACATCCCCAAGTTCCCTCAGTATTCTAGGGTGTATCCCATCTGGTCCCATTGCTTTGTCTACTTTAAGTTGAGCTAGTTTCTCATGAACACAGTCTTCTGAAAATTGTTCAAGATGTCCCTCGCTTCTGTTCTTATTTGTGGGTGTTTTCTGAGGTCCTGCTCCTGGTTCTTCATCTGTGAACACAGAACAAAAATATTTGTTAAGCAATTCCGCTTTATCCTTATCAGCTTCTACATATTCCCCCCCTGCAACCTTGAGTCTGACAATACCACTTTTCCCCTTCCTCTTCTCACTAATATATCTGAAAAATGTCTTATCCCCCCATTTTATTGCATTGGCTATTTCCTCCTCCTTTTGAATCTTTGCCTACTTTGCTAGCTTCTCTAAGTTTTTCCAAATACAGGTGCCTGTCTGCCTCTCTCTGTGATCTCTTGTATTTCATGAAGGCCTCCCTCTTTTTCTTCACTTTTTCAGCTACTTCCTTCGAAAACCATAGCGGTCTCCTGTTCCTTTTGCCTTTATTTACCATTTTAACAAAAAGGTTGGTTGCCTTTAAAATATCCCCTTTCAGTTTTGCCCACTGTTTTTCTACATCCCCCAGCTGTTCCCATCCCACTAACGACTCCCTGAGGTATTGGCCCATCTTCGCAAAGTTAGTCTTCCTAAAGTCTAAGATCCTCACCTTGGAATGGATTCTAACAGCCCTAGTCCTAATACTGAACCACACCATCTGGTGATCACTGGATGCAAAATGATCTCCCACTACAACATCAGAAACACTTTCACCATTGGTAAGCACCAAGTCCAGTATGGCCCCTTCACGTGTGGGGTCTGTTACCAATTGTCTGAATAGTTCTCCCTGTAGAGAATCCAGGATCTCCTTACTTCTAGATGATACTGCAGCAGGAATGTGCCAATCAACATCTGGCATATTGAAATCTCCTATCAGTAGCACTTCCCCTTTCCTAGCAATGCTGCGTATGTCTTCAATTAACTCTCTGTCCACCTCTTCCTCTTGTGGGGGAGGTCTGTATATCACACCAATGCAAATAGATTTCTCTTTCCCTCTTTCTAGTTTAACCCACAATACCTCCTCTCTCCCTTTTAAGCTCTGTAATTCCAAAGCTTTAATAGTAGTTTTTACATATAGTGCCACTCCTCCTCCCCTTCTTCCTACCCTGTCCTTTCTGAATAAAGTATAGCCAGGTATAGTTACATCCCAGTCATGGTTTTCTGTGAACCATGTTTCTGTAACTGCCACTAAATCCAAGTCAGCCACTCCCACCAAAGCTTCAACTTCAGGGATCTTATTTCCCATGCTACGGGCATTAATACACACTGCTTTCCATATGTTACCCCTGTTACCCATTTCCATAAAGGTGTTTAATGTATCACCTACCTGGGGGCTTTCACTTACCTGGGAGCTTTCTTCACCCATCCCCAACGAATCTAGTTTAAAGCCCTCTTCAGTAGATTAGCCAGTCTACTACCAAAGATGCGTTCTCTGCTCTGCAACCCTTGGAACAGCATCCCATGGTCTAGGAAACCAAAACGCTCTCGATGACACCATCCATGCAGCCATGCATTCATCTCCAGGATGCGAGCCTTTCTGCCTTGGCCTTTACCCTCAACAGGGAGGATTGAAGAGAACACCACCTGTGCACCTAACTGCTTCACCCTCTGTCCCAGAGCCATGAAGTCACTTTTGATACGTTCCGAGGTATACCTGGCAGTATCATTTATTCCAACATGGATTAGCAACATTGGATAATAGTCAGTGGGCTTGATGAGTCTCAGCAAACTCTCCGTTACATCTTGGATTTTGGCACCAGGCAGACAGCATACCTCTCTGGACATCAAGTCTGGTCGGCAGATGGACGCCTCAGTACCCCTCAGAAGAGAGTCTCCAACCACCACTACCCTTCGTTTCCTTCTGGTCACTGATTCCGCAACTTTGGGGTACTTGAACTCTGGTTCTTCCCTTTCCAGGGATGCTTTCACCTCCTCCACTTCCAGGGCTGCATAATGCATGGAGAGTGTGAGGCTGCATATGCCCCATATATATTGCAGGGCTTTACATCCTGTCGGGATGTACAGCCCCGCTATCCACCTTACAGAATTGAGCCCATAGTAACTGATAGGAATAATTTTATATGGAGCCACAAAAAAGGTACATGCCATCTATTTCAGTGGTTCCCATTGCTACTTCTTGTGGCCTTGGGCAAGTCACACACATAACTGGCACTTATGTAGGTATGTTAGATGATTGCTATTTTGTGAGTATGCACATTGGGCTGATAGAGCATACTAATACTGTGGGCATGTACAGTAGTGGAGCTTGGGCAGAGCACATGTATAGAAAATGCTTGTAAATTATAATATGCTATAATATATGTGCGCTCTTGAGAAATCTAGGCGTAGGCATTTACACCAGTCTTAATGATTGCATCTAGATTTAATACGTTTTCGACCACTTGTGCCCCTTTTTTATACAGTACTTTATTTCATGAAATGGGGAAAAATGTGCACGTTAAAATGTGTGTAAATCTAGTTGACTCTTATAAAATTACCCACCATGAAACTTTATAAAATTACTCTGCCAAACTTGCAAAAATTATGGCTAAAATGAAACTGCAGAATTTTACATTCACCCAGAAAAATATGTAAATGTTCCTGCATAAAATACATGTGTATGAGTGGATTTCATAAAATATTTGGGTAGATCATGATTCTGCCCTTACTGTTCCCAAATACTACCACTGAACATGCTTAAAAGATTGGGGGATGAGAAAAGACCAGGTTTTTTTTTTTTAAGTTCCTTTGTCAATGCTGATTCCTGTTGACCCAGCAGCCCCTGGCTTTTCTTGACAAGGTATGACCAAAAGTAACTTGCCAGGCCTTTTCTTCAGAGACAACGGAGAGTAAAATGACTTGCCCAAGGCCACAAAAAATAGCAATGGGAACAAAACACAGGTTGCTTTGGTAGAAAGCTGTTTTTCTAACAACTAGGCTACTCCCTCACTCACCAAAGAAGGTTAGGGAGAGTGAAAGAGAGAATGGAGGAAGTGGGGCTTCTGTTTGTGGGCTTCTACCAGCACTATGCAATAGTATATTAAGGACCTGTTTTGCAAAGCTTTCCTTCCCTTACAGACAAAAGAGAAACAACCTTAGTCAGTCCGGCCCTAAATGAGGTGTAATACGGAAATGGATCTTTTACATCCTCTGCTTTTTATCTTTTATGAGAACAATGGAATAGGGATTGGGGTGAAAAAAATCTCAGATTCTAGCTCTCAGGTTTTTGTGCTGGCTCCTAATTTCAAAGAAAATATGTCAAAGCCAGCTATAGTAAAATATAAATGTCTTTGAGGGGATGATATTGGATATAAAGTGACCGAGAAATGATGGTTAGATATACATAGAAAATTACATAAGGAAGTGAATATTTAAGAGGAGGGCTACAATATCTTTTATCAGTGGCACTATATATCTGTAAGTTTATTTATTTATTTATTTATTTGTTTTTCTTATATACCGCGCTATTAAGATCAAGTTCACCCAGAACGGAAATTGGTTAAGGATATTAAGTTGGTGCATTTACTGTCATTTGGTTGAAAATTTAGGGGCATGTTTACTAATCTGCAGTAACATTTACTATAGGACTAAGGGTGTGGAGGACTAGTGTAGTGGGGGTTTGATTCCCTCTGGTAGCCTGGTACTCCTTTTGGCCTTGAGCAAATCACTTAACCCACCTTTGCTTTGGCAGAAAAGACTAGCAATCTACTTCCACTCATACTACCATAAAAACCCAGATGCTTTGTCACCAAGTGTCAGCCTTGACTTGAAGGCATACATTGCATTGCAAGGGTGCATTAAGCAGTTAGCAGAGGACTGTGGTAACTGCTACTACACAGTATAATTGCCACTCTAGCTGTTTGTTATGCAATGGTGCAGGGATTGGACTGGTTAGGAGAGGAAAGTGGGTATTGACTGAACTTAGTGCTGGGTGATTACTGTGCATTAATTGTCAGTGTTGCAATTAGCATGGGTACACTAAATTGCAAATAAAGTTAGAGCATGGTGGCCAACTCCGGTCCTAGTGTATCTTGATCCAGCCTGGTTTTTGGGATGTCCTAATGAATATTCATAAGATATGTTTGCATACAATGGGAGGCAGTGGATGCAAATAGACCGCATGAATATTCATTATGGCATCCTGAAAAGCAGGCTGGATCAGAGTGCACTAGGACCGGAGGTGGCCACCCTGAGTTGAGCATAGTGAGGCAGCTGCAGAGAGACATGTTGACCACACACCCCCAACACCTAGTACAGTGGTTTTCAACCCAGTCCTCTGGGACCTCTAGTCCAGTTTGGTTTTCAGGGTATCCATAATGAATAAACATGCATGCAATGGAAGCAATGCATGCAGATCTATCTCATGCATATTGTGGATATCCTGAAAACCTGAATGTCCTGGTGGTCCCAGAGGACTGGATTAAGAACCACTGAGCTAGTACATAGCCTTTTCACTTACCATATACTTAATTTTTGCTACTAGCATGTGGTAAAAACTGTTCAGTGCATGCAAAGCTTACCCCACTCTAATAAACATGCCCCTTAGTGCATACAAAAATGGTTCAACATAGGTTAACCTTCACAATAACAGGCCCATAATCAATTTGTGAATGTTAAAATGTTCTAACAGGCATTACAATTCTTTATGAAAATGAATGTGTGAAACAAACCAAAAACACAAACCAAAACAATGAAAACCTGGGGTTGGGGGGGGGGGGGGAGAAAAAAATTCAAAAACAAATCACAAACGTTTTGCTAGTGCATTTGGTTCATTGCTGTGCTTTCAAAAATCCATTTAATATATGTTAACCTGCAAATGAACACATGCACAATGGATTTACATGTTTTATAACATTTTAAGGTGCATGGAAATCTATTAGAACAATTGTCTGAAATGAAATGAATTATATGCCTTAATTTATTTATTTATTTGAGACATTTCTATACTGTAGCTATCCCAATTAATAATCAAATCAGCGCAGTTTACAAAAGAATGCATGATTACAGTTTGAGCCTGTGATAAGGAAGCTTATCATAGCTCAGGAAGGAGCTATAGAAAAGGTGAAGTGACTCTGAACAAGCAACCTGTCAGTTCTGGTAGAAATAAGAAAACAGAATTTTCCCATAAAAGACTACCAGTCCCAGAATGCACCAGGTTTCCAACAGCCATTAGAGGAGCTGAAGTGGGGAAACGTGTGTTCAATCAGGAGAGCTATGAGGTAATCCCTAAGCACTCATCTCAAAGGGCAGGGCCTGATTCAGCACAGCTGCGCTGTATTAGGGGGGAGCACTCATCTAGGCAGAATAAAGGTAGAGTTTATTCTACAGAGAATCAGCTTGAGCTTGATCATCTTCATCATCAGGAGGATCATCAGAAGCAGAAGCCAACCGGACGGACAGAGAAGGAAAGAAACCCTTTGGAAGAAGGAAGAGAAAAGCCTTTGAGAGGTCTAAAGGAGTTCATAGCAGTACGTATACTGGAAGGCATTCCGAGGGCCAGCATACACCATTGGACTGGGGAAAGCCAGAGGAATGGTGCTGCAGAGCTAGGAATCTCCAGACGGTACCTGTGAAGGAGACGGCTGCACGTGGAAGGGACCCTAAGACCCATACCAGAAGGTATGTGAAGAGAGATCCAGTGTCCAGGGATCTGGATTGGAAGGCTGGACATAAGAACTGGACTACATACTGGCCAGGCTATATAGAGAGGAACTCTAACAGCAATGGAAGCTCAGGTATGAACACTGATCTATGCCCTAGCTATAACCTTGAAAGACAGCAGGGAAACAAGTATTCTCCTGAAAGTGCTCCATTGGGAGATTCATCTGTGCCAATCCATGATATTGAACCCATGCTTGTTGACGAAGAGTGGGTGATAGCAGATGAAGAATCTGTTTACATGGACTGCTCTCTGTCTAAACTCCTTTGCTGATTTTCTGTTACAAAGTACAGCAACCATCACAAAGAAATACAAACTTGTTCTTTAATCTACTCAGAAAAGCTCCTGGGTAGGATTTTTAGCCACGCAGTAGAAAGCAAGCCAGCTAAGGGGTTTCAGCTGGATAACTGCTAGCAATTGAGCCTTATCTAATTGCTTGTGAGCTCTAAGAGAATCACTTCTGAATCTATGTGGGAAGATATAAGAAGTTTACCTGAAAAGAACAGTTTTTTTCCTTCTTTGTGGCTTTTGGTTTGTTGTTTGATACATGCTAAGAAAATATTAGCTAAGCCTACAGAAAAGACCAGTTTCTTATCAACCAGGTCTTATTTCTTTTGCTTTGATTGCCTGATAAGTTAAAATGTTGTTTTCCTGATTTTGTTTTTCCAAGTTTAACACTGAAAGCAAGTAACCTGATTTATGTGCTACCAATCATATCTGTGTTGGGAGAAATAACCCCAAAAAATAAATATCTTATTGGCTTTACCCAAAAGCACAACTAATTATTGTGAGCAGCTGTGACTGGTGTGAATGAACTGCATTGCCCACAATCCCTTGCAAATCATATAGATATATGCACTTGCCAAGACTGTGAAGATTCTCACCCAGGCGGCCGTCTGACAAGCCCTAAGGAAATTGCAGAAAATATACATAAAACCAAAAATTTCCAAAAACACAAAAAGGTGCCACATTACTCACCAAAGGAATTTAAAATTACAATTGACATACAAATCATTAGAGCCCAGAGGTCCCCAGAAATCCAGCAAGCATTGGAAGAATGGCCAATAATTAAATTAGTGACATAATAGAAAAGAATATCCCCTCCTTGAAGGACTAGAAAAAGGGACTGTTACTTCTGAAGAGAGATCTGCAACTGTGAGTATATACTTCTGGTAATTTTCTAAAAGGAATTCTTTGTATTAAAGCTAATTAATCTGTGATCCCACTATTTTTTGTTAAATCAGTCAGGGCCTAGTAGCAGCAGTTTAAGTTTAAATATAAAACACAGAGGAGAACTTTCTGGTTATATTTCATACCCAGCAGAGAGCTTGTAGTTTAAATTTAATAGTCACTCAGGGACTAGTAACAGCAAAGTACTTTTAGTTTAAATTTAAAACACAGAAGAGAGCTTTCTGGTTACATTTGGAACCCAGCAGAGAGCTTGTAGTCTAAATTTAATAGTCACTCAGGGCTTGGCATCAGCAAAGTACTTTTAGCGTAAATTTAAAACACAGAAGAGAGCTTTCTGGTTAAATTTAGAACCCAGCAGAGAGCTTGTAGTTTAAATTCATAAGAAGTTAGAGCCTAGCAGCAGCTAAGAGCTATAATTTAAATCAAATCAGAATTTAGCTTACCTCAGCAGCACAAGACAGGGTACTGTGTAGCAGCCCTCTTTTAATAAGTGTTATTTCCCTCCCTCCCCTGGGATAATCGTAGCTTTATAGGTACTTACACATCTTAAAAGACAGGAGGTGCTCTCAGGTGAAGCTCATTACCCAAATCAGTCATACACTAAGGACCTGAGATTAGTTAAGCTTCAGGTGAACAAGGTATATTACACTTATTAGGTACACTTTTATTAGTATAAATATCCATAGCAACCCTTAGTAAGTAAAGAACTTAGATCTAAACACAAACTTAAAACTAGGATGCAGACAGCAGTCCAGCAGCGGGATGGGGGCTTTCCAGTCTTTTGCATTGAGTGTCACATGTATGATTTTCTCCCAGTTGGTGAGAGGTCTTACATGTGCACTAGGTGCAAGGAGCTCTTTGCTCTCAGGGAACGAGTCCGTTTTCTAGGGGCTAAAGTAGCAGACTTGGAAAGCATAAGACAGACAGAGAGGTACATAGACGAGACCTACAGGGATATAGTCCTGAAGTCCCACCTCCAGTCTGGCAGCATCCCTGTTGCCATGGAGGAGAGAGGTCACGTGACAGGAGAGCATCACCCTGGTGTGGCAGGAAGTGATCCTGTAACTAGGACCTGTCCTCCAGGTGATGTAAAACCCTCTCGCAACGAGGAAGTTTCTCCAGGGCCATGTGCCCATGAGGGAAGGGTTAGGACAGCCGTTATAGTTGGTGATTCGATCATTAGGCATGTAGATAGCTGGGTGGCTGGTGGACGTGAGGATCGCCTGGTAACATGCCTGCCTGGTGCGAAGGTAGCGGACCTCACGCACCACCTAGATAAGGTCTTAGATAGTGCTGGGGAGGAGTCTGCTGTCTTGGTACATGTCGGTACCAATGACATAGGAAAATGTGGTAGGGAGGTTCTGGAGGCTAAATTTAGGCTTTTAGGTAGGAAGTTGAAATCCAGAACTTCCAGGGTAGCATTCTCCGAAATGCTTCCTGTTCCACGCGCAGGACCCAAAAGGCAGGCAGAGCTCCGGAGTCTCAATGCGTGGATGAGACAATGGTGCAGAGATGAGGGTTTTGGATTTGTTAGGAACTGGGGAACATTCTGGGGAAAGGAGGGGCTCTTCCGAAGGGATGGGCTTCAGCTTAACCAGGATGGAACCAGGCTGCTGGCATTAACCTTTAAAAAGGAGATAGAGCAGCTTTTAAACTAGATATTAGGGGAAAGCCGACAGTCGCCCAAGAGCAGATGGTTCGGAAGAATGTATCTTTGAAGGATACTACCAAAAGCAGAGAGGTTCCACAAAAGAGTAAAGTAGCCCAAATGCCCTCAAGTATGGAGCAGACTGAGCTTAAAGATCCCAAATTACCCATGTATAACAATAGCTAAATTAATATGAGTAAAATACATTCTCTAAAATGCTTGTATGCAAATGCTAGAAGTCTAAAAAATAAGATGGGAGAGTTAGAATATATAGCATTAAATGAAAGGTTAGATATGATTGGAATATCAGAGACATGGTGGAAGGAGGACAACCAGTGGGACACTGTGATACCTGGGTACAAACTATATCGTAATGATAGAGCTGATCAAATTGGTGGAGGGGTTGCTCTCTATGTTAGAGAGGGCATTGAGTCAGAAAGGATTAAAGTTTTGCAGGAAACAAAATCTGCTGTAGAATCTATATGGATTGAAATTCCATGTAAAGGGGGGAAGACAATGGCAGTGGGGGTGTACTATCGAGCGCCTTGCCAGAATGACCAAATGGATGATGAAATGCTCAAAGAAATCAAGGAAGCTAACAAAAGTTACAGTGCAGTAATAATAATGGGTGATTTCAACTACCCCGGTATCGACTGGGTCATTGTCACGTCAGGACATGCTAGGGAGATAAAGTTCCTAGATGAAATAAATGACTGCTTCTTGGAGCAGCTGGTTCATGAACCGACCAGAGGGGAAGCCATATTAGACCTAGTCCTTAGTGGAACACCAGATCTAGTGCAAGAGATAAGGTTGTTGGGGCCACTTGGCAATAGTGATCATAGCATGATCGCCTTTGATTTAATTAGTGGAGGAGGGATAGTAAGGAAATCCACAGTACTACCTTTTAACTTTCGAAAGGGAAACTATGATAAAATGAGGAAAACAGTTAAGAAAAAACTAAAAGGAGCAGTTGCAAAGGTTAAAGACGTACATCAGGCTTGGCTGTTGTTGAAAAATACTATCTTGGAAGCCCAGACCAGCTGTATTCCACGCTTTAAGAAAAGTGGAAGGAAGTAAAAAAAACTGCCAGCATGGTTTAAAGGTGAGATCAGAGAGGCTGTTGTTGACAAAAAAGCATCTTTCAGGAAATGGAAAAAAGAGCCAAACGACGAAACCTGGAAACAGCACAAGCACTGGCAAGTCAAATGCAAGGCATTGATAAGGCAGGCAAAGGGAAAATTTGAGAAGAAGCTTGCTGCGGAAGCAAAAACATGAAGTAAAGACCTTTTCAAGTACATTCGTAGCAAAAAACCTGTGAGAGAGTCAGTTGGTCCATTAGATGATAAAGGGGTTAAAGGAGCACTAAGAGGCGACAAGGCGATAGTGGAGAGATTGAATGAATTCTTTGCTTCTGTCTTTACTGAGGAAGATGTAGGGATGTTACCCGTGACTGAAGTGGTATTTAGAGGTGCGGAAGAATTGAAGGAAATATCGATACATCGGGAAGATGTATTACAACTATTAGATAAACTGAAGAGTAGCAAATCACCTGGGCTGGATGGTATACATCCAAGGGTGTTGAAAGAACTGAAATACGAGACTGAAGACCTGTTATTATTAATCTGTGAACTATCATTAAAATCATCTCTAATACCTGAAGATTGGAGGATCGCCAATGTAACACCAATTTTTAAAAAGAGTTCCAGGGGTGATCCGGGAAACTACAGACCGGTGAGCCTGACATCAGTACCGGGAAAAATGGTAGAAACCATCATAAAGAATAAAATTACTCAGCATGTAGATAGTCATGACCTAATGGGAGACAGCCAACATGGCTTTAGACAAGGAAGATCTTGTCTTACTAATCTGTTATGTTTTTTTGAAGGAGTGAATAATCAGGTGGACAAAGGTGAGTCGGTTGATATTGTGTATCTGGACTTTCAGGAAGCCTTTGACAAGGTTCCTCATCAGAGACGTTTGGCAAAACTAAAGAGTCATGGGTTAGGAGGCAGTGTACTATTGTGGATCAGGAACTGGTTAAAAGATAGAAAGCAGAGGGTAGGGCTAAATGGCCAATTTTCCCAATGGAGAAAGGTGAATAGTGGTGTACCCCAGGGATCTGTGCTGGGTCCGCTACTTTTTGACATATTCATAAATGACCTGGAAAGTGGAATAACAAGTGAGGTTATCAAATTTGCAGATGACAGAAAACTATTTAAAGTTGTTAAAACCCAAGAGGATTGTGGAAAATTGCAAGAGGATCTTGATAAATTGGAGACTGGGCATCAAAATGGCAGATGAAATTTAATGTGGACAAGTGCAAGGTTATGCACCTAGGGAAGAACAACCCAAACTATGGTTACACGATGCAAGGTTCCACGTTAGGAACCACCACCCAGGAAAAAGATTTAGGCGTCATTGTGGATACCATGTTAAAACCCTCGGCCCAGTGTGCAGCAGCGGCCAAGAGAGCAAATAGAATGCTAAGTATGATAAGGAAAGGAATGGAAAATAAAACAAAAGATATTATAATGCCTCTATATCGTTCCATGGTGAGACCGCACCTTGAATATTGTGTGCAATTCTGGTCGCCGTATCTTAAAAAGGATATAGCAATTTTAGAAAAGGTTTAGAGAAGAGCCACCAAAATGGTAAAGGGGATGGAAGGATACTCCTATGAAGAAAGGCTAAAAAGGTTGGGGCTCTTTAACCTGGAAAAGAGACGGCTGAGGGGAGATATGATAGAAGTCTATAAATTAATGAACGGAGTGGAACGAGTAAACGTAGATCGATTGTTTACCTTATCAGAATATAGAAAGACTAGGGGACATGCAATGAAGCTACAGGGTAAACTATTTAAGACTAATAAAAGAAAATATTTTTTCACTCAACGTGTAATCAAACTCTGGAATTTGTTACCGGAGGATGTATTAAAGGCTTAAAGGCTGTTAGTGTAGCTGGGTTTAAAAAAGGTTTGGAAAAGTTCCTGGAGGAAAGGTCCAAAAACCATTATTAAGAAGGGACCCAGGATATCAATGCTTGAACCAATACAAGCATTGTGGAACCTGTGTCCCTTTGGGAAACTGCTAGGTACGTATGACCTAGATTGACCACTGTTGGAAACAGAATACTGGGCTTGATGGAACTTGGTCTGACCCAGTATGGCATATCTTATGTTCTTATGTTCTTATGTTCTCCTACATAGACTGAAACTTGTCCCATAATTATATTACTTTATATCCATTTATTAATCCAATTAGAGAAAATAGTGAGGTTTCTGGAGTCCAACGGATTGCCGGATCCAAGCCAGCATGGATTCACCAGAGGCAGGTCTTGTCAGACAAATCTGATTGATTTCTTTGAGTGGGTCACTAGGGAGTTGGACTGAGGGAGACCCCTAGATGTGGTGTATTTAGATTTCAGTAAATCCTTTGACACCATTCCACACAGGCGACATAAACAAACTGAGCACCCTAGGGATGGCCCTAAAGTTACTGCTTGGTTTAGAAATTGGTTGAGTGGGAGGCGACAAAGGGTAGAGGTAAATGGAGCTCACTCTGAGAAGGAGTTTACCAGTGGTGTGCCGCAGGGATCTGTCCTTGGTCTGATTCTTTTTAACATCTTTGTTAGTGATACTCGTATTGCGGAAGGGCTAACTGGTAAGGTTTGCTTCTTTGCGGATGATACCAAAATCTGCAATAGAGTGGACACCCAGGAAGGTGTAGATGACATGAGGAATGACTAGCTAAGCTTGAAGAAAGGTCTAGAATTTGGCAGTTGAGATTTAGGTGTATGTTTACTAAAACCCCGCTAATGTGCGGGCCGCGCTAGTGTGCGGGTGCCATATAAGGAGTGGGCGTTTCTTTCTGAAAAAGAAAAACCGTGATTTAAATATGCGCTAAGGTGGCGCACATTAGCGCATGAGAAAGCTGCGCGGGAGGCATAAGCAGCGTGCTGATGTGCAAAGAGAAGAGCAGAGCCACAGCACAATGGTTAAGACACTGACCAATGGTGCAGGGATCAGGGGTTCAATCCCCCACAGTGCCCAATGAACAAGGCTGGCTGAGGCATTACATATTATGGGGAAGATTGGTTTAGGAGGCATTTTATTTTTATTTTAATTATCACTACTAGCACACGCACTCTCAAAGCGTGTTAACATAAGGCGCCCCATAAGGCACATTTTAAAGTGCACTGTCCGCCAAGGCACCCTAGAATGTTGCTTATAGGGTGATTTATAGGGTGCCGTATGAGGTACCGCAAGGTCAGAGTACTGTTTTTGATGGCAGCACTGTGCAGTGTAAGGAATGAAAAGCATAAGTAGGTGCGCTGACATGGATGGAGGAGCAGCAGTGGAGCACAATGGTTAAGACACTGACTGCTGATACAGGGGTGATGAGTTTGCTCCCCAGGGTGCCTAATACGTAAGGCTGGCTGAGGCATCAGCTTTACAATGTATGTTTTGTTTCCTGCAGCACTTTATTTTTATTTTATTAATTGCTGCCAGCAAACACGCCCTCACGTGCCGTAATTGAAAATGCCGTATAAGGCACCCTATAAGGCACTCCATAGGGCACATTATAAAGTGCACTGTCCGCCACGGCACCCTAAAATGTTCCCTACAGGGCACCCTATAAGTTGCGTCACAGGATAATGTATAGTGCACCTTATATGGACGGGAACCATAAGGTGCCCTACAGGGCGCCCTATAAAGCGCCCTCAGAGGCATCTTATGGGTACAGTACGCTGAGGGTGTTTTTGCTAGCAGCAAAAATGTACATTAAAAAGAGATAATGCTTTGGCCAGCCCTATCAAAGAATCCCACAGTGGGTTTGAACCCATGATCTCTGGCTTCACAGGCAGTGAAGTAACCATTGGGCTACAGCTCTACAGATGTTAGCAAGCCCCTGGCTGGCTGCAGAGAGCCTGCATGTCACCACACAGACAGTCTGCTGTGGTCACCAGGATAGGGTTAGCCCACCCGTACCCATGATGCACTGCACATGCAAATCAGCTGTCCACAGATAAACACAAGATGGGGTATACACCCCCACAGCACCTCGGCCTGGTAGGGGGAAGTGACCATGTGCACCCCCACAGCACCTCGGCCTGGTAGGGGGTACAGACCGTGTGTTTTACTGGCACAGAGTAGCTAAACACCGTCACACTGTGCGGGTTCTGTGCTCACCCTGAGAGTGCGGTGAGGCGCCCAGCACCAGGTCCACAGCACCTTCCATGGCTGACAGAGGCCATGATGCAGGTACAAAGTAGTGTTAATGTGTGAGACAGGAAGTTTCTGCAGGAACACCATGGATATATCTGTCTGTCTCAGTCTGGTGTTGCCCCTATGGAACCCTAGGAGGATTACCACTCTCCTCCTCCAGGGCTGAGGGTGGCAAACAGGGTCTCCCATCAACAGATCCACATTCTACCTCCCTGCAATGGTGGCAGTAGAAGGGACCATCAACACCAGTCCTGCTGGGGAAAAGACACCCTTCACAGCAGTCAATGCAGCTCTGTACATAACCATAACACAATAGCAAACAGACATTAGGCCTGTATATGTTAAGCTGCACCCCACCACTATCTGATATTCTCCTGCAGCAAGCTTTCAGCCGCTGCACCCTGCAAGGCACTCCATCAAGACACATACCAGCTGCAAACAGTCTGCTAGTTAGTCCATAGTGCATGTTCCTGGTGGAAATGCATGCACCCAGAAATGGTATGGCAGCACACACAAGCAGATAAGTCAGTAACTGGGCCCCAAAAGAAAACCCATAAATATCACATGAGAGAAATACTATATAGCACTATGGGGGTGCCTAGCCATGCTGTCATCACTGCACTGTCAGGGTGAGAGTGATCTCCCAGCAGGACATACTGAGGTCACCCTGTCTGTGTAGGTGGTGGCCGGGCACTAAAATGTCCCAGTCAGTGCCCTATGCCCTGTGCAGATGCACCCTGGCCAGGCCACCCTGTCCAGGCTATACCCATGGTACCTTGCTCCTCATTATGCACATTGGCAGGCCAATACTGGCAACAGTGCTGGCAGTGTGGGCTGTGGAAGGTGTTTGCAGCCACCACACACTGTACAGACAGACACACACTCCGACACCTATGCCAGCATTGTGCTACTATAGAGGAGTTCAGCAGCCATGCCCACCACACCAGTCCTGGGTACAGTACAGGCATGGATATGGTACGCAATACTGTTGGGGGTCACTCCCCAGGGTGGTAAACACTGTCAGAGACCAGACCTGAAGCACACACCGCAGACATCAGAATGATTGTTATGATGGAGCTCAATCAGCAAACTGTGCTTAACGTAGGAATTTCTATCTGCCAGTACTCATAGCAAACATTTGAGAGCTGTGTACCGTATACCCAGGTGTAGGGTTGGATTGCTAAGGTATGCAAGTGCTAGTATTGGGAGATGCACGCAGGGCCCAATGTCCTGCCTCTCCAGGAGGCATTGGCCAATGGGGCCTGTGGGTGTAGGTGTGTCTGCCCCTGTTGGCTGCTGCTTTACGGCAGAGGTTCCCAACTCCAGTCCTGGTGTGCCAAACACTGTTCGGGTTTTCATGCTGTCCCTCATGAATATGCATGAGCTACATCTGCATACCATGGGGGTGGTGCATAGATATGCAGCACAGGCATCTTTATTAGAGGCAGCATGGAACCTGAATGGTGTGTGGCCCTCCAGGACTGCATTTGGGAGACTCTGCTCTAGGTAATGCGCCTGTTTATGGTGTCTGTGCTCTGTGGGGTAAAATATAGGCGTATTAACCATGCGTATGTTCTCAGCAATAAAGGTTTGTCCTTACTATCACGGTTTAGTTGTGGGAAAAATATGTGGACTGGATTGGCAGTAGCCCCAGCTGGGCTTTGAACCTGTGATCTTCTGTTCTTGCACACACTGTCTGTGTGCACTGCACCACCATGTTGCCACAGATAAGCTGCGTTCCCTGGGGAGTCCATGACTGTACATCCAACAGAGCCTGTCTGTTGCAGTGGACGGTGCCAGCCTGCACAGGGCTAGGCCACTGTCTGCTGTGGCTAGCAGCCACTGCTCCCTCCACCACCTGTACCCTTCTGCCAACATGCTGACATGTCCTTATCTTGGAAACAACATATGACCTGATTGAGTTGTGGCACTCCAGGGCTGCATTTGGGGGACTCGGCTGTTATGGTGTGTATGCGGTGTAGGGTAAAATATAGGTGTTTGAACCATGCTTATGTTCTCTGCAATAAAGGAGTGTCTTTACTATCTCTGTTTAGTGGTGGGTAAAATATGGGGACTGGGTTGGCAGGAGCCCCAGCTGGGATTTTAACCTGTGACCCTCTGGTCCTACAGGCACTGGCTGTGTCTGCTGCACCACACTGTGGCCACAGAGACAGTGCAGTCCCTGGAGATAGGAAACCTGGTCGAACGGGTCAGAAACCCTGCTCTGCACAATTTTACTGTGGGCTCATTCGCCTTGTATGGAGACAAAAGGGCAAATAAACCTCAAAAAGGACCTCGAAAAAAGGGGCAAAAACATAACCAAGCTGGGCAACAGTGATATCAATGGGCAACATTAAAAAACACTCCCAGGAAAGCTCCACAAAAAAGAAATGATTTTTGGAAGGGTCTACGGAGTGTAGACCCTTCCAAAAATCATTTCTTTTTTTTGGAGCATTTGTGCGGGCCCATTAGTGCAGCGCGCACGTGTGCAGGGCACAAAAACGCACAATTGCGCGGTTTAGTAAACATACCCCTTAATGTTAAAAAATGCAAGGCCATGCATTTGAACTGCAGCAATCCAAGGTAGCAGTAAAGTATAGGGGGTGAAGTACTTCTGTCCACAAAAAAAGAGCGGGACCTAGGCATGATTGTGTCTGATGATCTTAAAATAGCTAATCAGGTACATAGAAACATAGAAACATAGAAACATGATGACAGAAAAAGACCACGAGGCCCATCTAGTCTGTCCTTCCATAACAACTACAACAGTCCACTTTTTACCTTTAGAGATCCTCTGTGTTGGTCCCATGCTTTTTTGAATTCAGTTACTGTCCTCATCTCTACCACCTCCACTGGGAGACTATTCCACGGATCCACTACTCTTTCCGTAAAGAAATATTTCTGCATATCACTCCTGAATCTATCTCCCTTCACCCTCATCCCATGTCCCCTCGTCGCAGAACTTGCTTTCAATTGAAAGAGGCTCTCTCCCTGAACATTTATGCCACGGAGGTATTTAAACATCTCAATCATATCACCTCTATCCCGCCTTTCCTCTAAGGTGTACATATTAAGATCCTTAAGTCTGTCCTCATATGCTTTATAATGAAGACCACTAATCATCTTAGTAGCAACCCTCTGCACCGACTCCATCCTGTTCACATCCTTTTGAAGGTGCGGTCTCCAGAATTGCACACCATACTCCAAATGAGGTCGCACCAAAGACTTATACAGAGGCATTATCACCTCCTTTTTTCTGCTAGCCATTCCTCTCCGTATGCACCCAAGCATCCTTCTAGCTTTTGCCGTCGCCTTTTCTACCTGTTTAGCTACTTTAAGATCATCGGACACAACTACGCCTAGGTCCCGCTCTTCTTTAGTGTACAAAAGTACTTCACCTCCTATACTGTATTGCTCCCTTGGATTGCTGCAGCCCAAATGCATGAACTTACATTTTTTAACATTAAATCCCAGTTGCCAAATTCTAGACCATTCTTCAAGCTTAGCCAGATCCCTCCTCATGTTATCTACACCTTCCTGGGTGTCTACTTTATTGCAGATTTTGGTATCATCCGCAAAGAGGCTAGAAAAGGCAATGACAAAAGCTAGAAGAATGCTTGAGTGGATAGGGAGGGGAATGGCCAGCAGAGGAAAGGAGGTGATAGTGCCTCTGTATAAGTCTTTGGTGCGTCCTCATTTGGAGTATTGTGTGCAATTCTGGAGACCACATCTTGAAAAGAATATAAACAGGTTGGAGTCCATACAGAGGGTGGCAACTAAAATGGTTTGTGGTCTTCGTTATAACGCATATGAGGACAAACCTAAGGATCTTATTATGTATACTTTAGAGAAAAGGCAGGATTGAGGTGATATGATTGAGACATTTAAATACCTCCGTGGCATAAATGCACAGGAGGAGAGCCTCTTTCAATTGAAAGCAAGTTCTGCTACGAGGGGACATAGGATGAGGGTGAAAGAGGATAGACTTAGGAGTAATATGCGGAAATATTTTTTTACGGAAAGAGTGGTAGATCTGTGGAATAGTCTCCCAATGGAGGTGGTAGAGATGAGGAGAGCATCTGAATGCATGGGACAAACACAGAGGATCTCTAAAGGTAAAAATAGGACTGTCATAGTGGTTGATATGGAAGGGCAGACTAGATAGGCCATGTGGTCTTTTTCTGCCATCATGTTTCTATGTTTCTAATTCCTTGGTTATCTGTAAAAGTAAAATGCTTCCGTCCTATATAGGTAGAAACTTGCCCCATAAATCTATTACTTTATAATATCCAATTCTTTTAATATTTATTACTGAATGGAAATGACAGAATTACAATACATCCAAGTGCTCAAATAGCCAAATAATGCTAAATAAATAGCCAGGCATTAAACTGTTAACGAAATATAGGAATAGATGAAATCCCCTTCAATGTGCATGGAAGCTTGGCCCATAATTCTGCTACTTTATAACCAATTGTGTTTCCAAATCTTTTTTTTTATTGACCCCTTACTAGAGGGAAAAACAAACATCAATGAATCTTTCAAACATTTGGAATGAAAACAACCCCAAAATCCTTTGTCAATGCCCTTCCCTAGAATTAAATTGCAACTTTCCTGTTCTTATACCTACAGAGAGAGAGGCATCTTTCTCTGGTGAAACTGCATGGAAATTAAAATCTATTAAACTTAGATTATTTCATTGATTCATAACATCACTGGGATCTCATACCCTTTCAGCCAACCATAGTGGTGTTGGGACATCAATGAAGTATACAATAATTTCCCTAATGCTCATAGTAGAATTAAATAAGTTAATCGTGATTAATAGCACTAGGCGTAATTTAGCTGGGACTCATTCTTATGCCATCTATTGATCAATAATTTAATTATTTATGTAATAGTTAAATAATGACAAAGAAATAAATTTTGCAATGTATATGCAATGCAACTAGTAACTGATGCGGCTAAGAAAGGATATCCTGATGTTGAGAATAATTTGTAGCTCTTTATAGATTTACTTAAAGAAATAGATATTGAGGACGATATTCAAATAGCTTAGGTTCATAACTGAGTTATGAACCAAGATTGGCCTCTCTAAAATTTTGCTAAGGCTGAAATTCCTAAATTGATGCTCTCAGGTATACAAACTTACTCTACTTTTGTATATGTATTCTTTAGTTTCGCTAGGCTCCTAAGTTTAAGAGTCTAAAGATGTTGGTAGCAACAGGGCTATAGGGAAAAGTTAGCAAATTAATACTTATTTTTATCATTAGGCATCTAAATATATACAAATGATGGCAGACCTAAATTTAGGAGCATTACTTTTAGATACCTTAATTTAAGTGAATTTGAGGGTGGGAAAGTCCCTTAGAAAATGGCCACCTTTACATCATTTCTGACTCTGTCCAATGTAACCCAAATATGCCAGACTTGGATTAAAACCCACTCCTTTATACTTGAAAATACTTGAAATCCTCTCTTATAATCTTTTCGATGAATGTCAGTGGACGTTACCAAGAGACACTGTGAGTCAGATGAGATGGCAGAGAAGGGGATCCACCAAGAAGAAAACAAAAACAAACTGAATTTTTCTTGCCTCCCTTGCTGCTATTACATTTGAAATGAGCCCCCTTGTAAATACCTATGGGGCTTTCATACACCTTGTATGACAGCTGATTATGGCTCTCTGTCATGTGCACCCATTCTAGCCTTGTCTAGAGTACTGAGTCATCTAACTCTTCATTTTGGCTCTTGATGCTGTGGATGCATGATGCCAGCATGCATCACATGGCCTGGAGGAGTACACGTGAACTTCCCTGGGGCCTACCCAGTGTATGCTTCATGTGTCATCACTTACCTTCTTACTGATGTAGCTCCTCTCATAATCGTTGCAGCAGTTGAGGCCAGGTCCTCCACATGACCCGAAAGTGTGTCACGAGGGCTTCTATATTCCTCATTATGTGAAAGCATCCAGAGAGGACAAGTGGGTTGCACATGATTAGAGAATCTCTCAGTTTGCTTGTGAAACTCCAGTTTTCCTCACAAATTGTATCCCTGTTAAATACAGGTTTGAAAGGCCTTCATCTAAGGAGTCAGCGCTGTTCAGATAAGTGGGAGTTGTAGTATGTGGAAGTATGTGTCCATGGCTCACGACATTTCCACACATGTCCATGTGGCATCGCCTGGGATCCATTGCCCTCTTTCATGTGGCAGCCCTGCCCAGCTGGTGTATGCCAGAGAGTGCCTGGTCATGCTATAGCATGCAACCAAGCAGCTGTTTGTGTATTGGTATGGATATGTGAGTATGGTTGTTGGAAGGGCTGCTCTTTGGCAGGCAGCACAACTGAGCATGACAGTTCCATCAGTGCTAATGCTGGGAAATTAGGCATCCTAGCTTTCCCTGCATCCTTACAACCCTCTCTCAAGAATTTGAAATTTATCTCTACAGTCATGATCATCTGTATATCACCCCCAGAATGCATCAGTGACCATCATACTTTTCTATGTTGCAATTTGCTTTCTCTGTATTTATGAGTATGCTGCCCTCTCCCTGCAGGTATAAGACTATGCAAATGGCCCTATGGGTACGTTTCTCTGTCAGGATATATTATTTTACTTAGATTACTGCTACTCCAAAGCTGTTTCCCTATGTGACTACCTGGTCTACCTTAATGGTTGGAGCATTCCTTATTCCCATGTTTCCATGCTTACACAATGGGTGCCAGTATGCAGCTGAGTGACTTCCTGTGAGATGTTGGTAGAGGTATGAGAATAGTTTTCTTACCTGGCTAAGGCCATGCGACTCCTCTCTGAGATCCTCCTTGCTGCAGCATGGGGGTGCTCTGAACCCTCTTGGACACTGCAACTAGTGCCAGCTGAACTAGGAACATGGTCTCTACTCTAGAAAAAAATGGGGTGTTGGGTGGAAGACATGTAGGTGATCTCCTAGTGTACTATTAGTTTCTTGGGCATACACACGTAGTGGAGGCACATCAATGTAAGATACTATATATTCCATGCTTTAGGTAAGGTGAAAGGAAGGCCAAATAACAGCCGGCATAGTTAAAAAGGTAGGTCAGAGAGGCTGTTATAGCCAAGAAAGCATCTTTCAGAAAATGGAAAAAGGAGTCACATGACAAAAGCAAGGAAAAAAACATAAGCACGGACAAGCTAAATGCAAGGCATTGATAAGGGAGGCAAAGAGAGAGTTTGAAATGAAGATTCCCGTGGAAGCAAAAATGCATAATAAAAACTTTTTCAAGTATATTCGTAGCAAAAAAACTGTAAGAGAGTTAATTGGACCATTAGATGACAGGAGGGTAAAAGGGACACTAAGGGAGGAACAAGGGCATAGGGGAGAGACTAAATAAATTCTTTGCTTCAGTCCTTACTGAAGAAGATATAAGAAAGCTACCCATTCTACACCAGCTCCCACCCACCCCAAGCATAATCCTTGATTTTTAGCCTCCCAAATGAATTTAGGTGAAGGACATGATCTCGCTCACTTTCAGGCTTAACTGTTTATCTTAATAAGCAAGTTAGGCCTTAGAAGTAGATGAATTAATTCTTGCAGTTCACCTTGAGGTGAAAACTAAAATTCCTTATACTTATGGGCCCGATATTCATTTACTCGGATCTTCAAAGAGCTGCGCCGACGAGTACATAGCCCAACCCGCCGACTTCCAAACCAGATATTCAATGCCGCAGTGACAACATTGAATATCCGGTGATTGCTGCAAAGCTGGAAGCCACCAAAGCTAACTGTGCAGCAGTGATATTGGCTGCTGCCAGGTTAGTGATCGGCACCTTAAAGATGGGTGAGGGCTTTCCCTGTCCATCTTTAGAGCGCTGATCACTAACCGGGCAGCAGCCAATATTGCTGCTGCATAGTTAGCGCCATTCTCCACCTCCGATCTGCCCAGGTATGTCCCAACACGCTCCGATAGTATCGGAGCATGTAGGGGCCTTAGAGGGGATATTCAATGGCACTAATCATGTAGGTGCCATTGAATATCCCCATCTAAGGCTTTCACACGGTTTACTGGGCTGTAAACTGTGTAAATGCCTTTTGAATATCAGGCCCTTTAAGTATAATTGTATTGGTTCAAGTATCCCTATTACCTTAGCAACTTTAAATGACTGAATAACTTTAAATAGATAAATGAAATCTGTAGATCTTATGATGCAGACAGCACTGAGTGTTTACATGTATGATTTTCTCCCAGTTGGTGACAAGTCTTATGTGTGCATTAGGTGCAAAGAGTCTTTTCTCTCAGGGAACAAGTCCAATCTCTGGAGGCTAAAGTAGCAGACTTGGAGCGGATGAGGCAGACAGAGAGGTATATAGATGAGACCTATAGGAAAGTTTGCTGCCATGGAGGAAAGAGAACATGTGGAAAGAGAGAATCACCTTTTCGTGTCAGGAAGAGATCCTATAGCTAGGACCTGTCCTCCAAGTGATGTAATACCCTCTTGCATGGAGGACATGTCTTCAGGGCCATCTGCCTATGAGGGAATCGTTAGGATGGCCATTATGGTTGGCAAGTCGATCATTAAGCATGCAGATAACTGGGTAGCTGGTGGACATGAGGATCACCTGGATACATGCCTACCTAGTGCAAAGGCAGTGGACCTCATGCGCCATGTGCATAAGGAGCCTTCTGCCTTGGTACATGTTGGTACCAATGACTTTGGAAAGTGTGGGAGGGAGATTCTGGAAGGAAATGGCAGTGAGGGCGTACTAGCACCCTCCAGGCTAGAATGAACAGACAGATGATGAAATGCTAAAAGAAATTAGGGAAGCTTGCAAAGTTTATAACACAGTAGTAATGGGAGATTTCAATTATCCCAATATTGACTGGGTCAGTGTTACATCAGGCCATACTGGGGAGATAAAGTTTCTAGATGAAATAAATGACTGCTTCATGGAGCAGCTGGTTCAGAAAGCAACTTGAGGGGAAGCTATTTTAGATCTTGTTCTTAGTGGAATGCAGGATCTAGTGGAGAGGTAACAGTGTTGGGGCTGCTTGGCAATAACAATCCTAACAATCACATTTGATTTAATAAAAGGAGGGAGGAAATCTACTACGCTACCATTTAACTTTCAAAAATTGAGGAAAATGGTTAAGAAAAAACTAAAAGGAGGAACTGCAAAGGTTAAGAGAGTACATCAAGTCTGGGCTTTATTTAAATATACCATCTTGGAAGCCCAGACCAGATGTATTCCATGCTCTAAGATAGGTGAAAAGAAGTATTGCTACTAAGACTACTACTGAACATTTGCATAGCACTACAAGATATAAGCAGCACTGCACAGACACATGTAAAAGACAGTCCCTGCTCAACAGAGCTTACAATCTAGTCAAGACAGACAACACAGTAGCGGCAGACATGAGCCGCGAGAAAGGGAAACTCTCCCTTCGCGGCTCTGAAAAGCCCGCGCTGAGGGAGCTGTGGCAGCATGGAGGACTCTGCCGGGCAGGGGGGGGCCCCGTGGGATGCTCGATTCTGCCGCTGCCACGGCGACAGCGGCAGTAGCAGCAAGTTTGTTTTTTTTCAATCTACCTAGGCTATGGGGGGGTGGTAAGACTGGAAGTGGGCTGATGGGAGGGTAGGACTGGTAATGGGCTGGGGGGGGCTAAGACTGGAAGTGGGCTATGGGGGGGGCTAGGACTGAAAATGGGCTGATGGGGGGCTAAGACTGGAAGTGGGCTATGGGGGGCTAGGACTGGTAATGAGGTATGTGGGTGGGGCTAGGACTGGTAATGGGCTGGGGAGTTGCTAGGACTGGAAATGGGCTGAGTGGAAGGTGTGGCTTGAACTGCAAATAGCTGATGGGGAGGGGGGCCTGGAATGGAATTGGGCTGTGAGGGGAGGGAGCTAGCCCTGGAAATGGGCTGAGTGGGGGGGAACTAGGACAGGAAATGGGCTGATGGAGGGGCTAGGATAGGACTGGAAATGGGCTTTTGTGGGTGCTAAGATTGGAAATGGGCTGTGGTGGGGGCTTGGATTGAAATGGACTCATGGAGGGGCTAGAACTGGAAGTAGGCTCATGGGGGGCTTGGATTGGAAATGGGCTGAGTGGAGGGGGAGCTAGGATTTGACATCGGCTGATGGTGGGGCTAGGAAAGGACTAGAAATGGGCTGATGGGGGGGCTGGGATTAGAAATGAGCTGATGGAGGGACTTGGATAGGACTGGAAATGGATGGGGGAGCTAGGACTGGAAATGGGCTGATGGTGTGGCTAGGATAGGATTGGAAATGGGCTGATGGTGGGCTAGGACTGGAAATGGGCTGATGCGGGGACTAGAAGGGAGTGGATGCTGGGTGGGGCTGGAACTAGAAGGTAGCTGATGTTGGGGGAGGATTAGAATGGGATGGAGCTGGGAGAGTGAATTGGAGAGGGGAAAAATATTTTGTGTGGGAGGGAAGACAAATCTACAATTGGCCGGGTATTGGGAGAGTAAGTGGGGATTGAGGATGGAGGGGTAAAATTTGAATGGATAAAATAGGAATGAGGAAAGAGCAAAAGGAGAAAGATTAGTATGTTAAAGCAGATGTAGAGAAAGAATGGAAAAAAAACTAGAAGAGAGAAGAAAGGACAAATGGACAGCAGACGATGGAGAGTTAGCAGAAGACACAAAGAAACCAGAAGAAAGTGGCTGGAGCAATTGCAAATGAACAAAAATGAACAAAAGGTTGAAAAATATCTCTTTATTTTGAATTTATTAACTGGAATATGTCAGCTCTGGGAAATGTGCATCATTAACGTCTGCGCTTTGTTTAGTACAAGAGGAAATTAATTTATTTCTACAGTGTTGCTGTACATTACAAGTTTGGCTTTTGAGGTTCCCCGTTTAATTATTGTCTTCCTGTTTCTAAATTGTGATTCCTTGTTTGGTGATGGTCTATGTTCTGCATGTGTAACTAAGCTGAGGTATTTTATTTATGTAATTCCTATTTGACAGTATGACTTGTTCTCTTTCCCCAGTAGGTCATGTATTGTTATTCTCTGAAATGTATTGTTTTAATATTTGCAGTGTTGCCTTTTGAAAGGTAATGGTGCTTTGTGAGTTCTGGTAGTGCTGTTACGATACGGCGGGTTTGCTATGGGTTCTAAATGGGCAGTGTTTGTAGTAGTTCCTAATGTGCCTGGCGGTTGGCACTGGATTATAGTAATGTAGAAATCTTTTAGTCTCTCTTTATCCATACACTCATTAAGAGGCATGTTTACTAAAAGTTAGCGTTTGGTAACAATATGCAAATATTTATGCAAATGAGGCCTCTTATGCAAATGAGGCCCCGCACCCAGTCTCCGCACATGGCCCCGCACCCCCCTTGGGCCACCCCTGGAGACAGGCAGGGAGGGGGAGATTTTAAACTCAGAGAAAATTGCAGAGAGCAGAGGTAGAATGGATAAGGCACTTGAAATTAATACTCGATCTCTAAAAGCAGAGACCAGAGAGGGAGAGAGAGAGAGAGAGAGAGAGAGAGAGAGAGAGAGAGGGATGGAGGGAGAGAGAGAGGGAGGGAGGGAGCAGGGAAGTTACAATTGATTATGAGGAGAGAGAGACACACACAACTAAAAACAGAGAGGGCAAGCTGAACAAGATCACAAACAAAAATACTGAACAGTAAGACACTGTAACAATGGTAAGATAAATAAATAATATATACAGGCAGACAGACCTTACAAGCAGGCGGTTAAAAAGTCAGACCCTAGCCAGAAGCTAGCAGCACAGCCCGCAATAGACTTGCACGTTCCACAGCAAGAACGTAAAACGAAGGCCTAACAACAGCTAGCATTGTTTAAAGGTGAAGTCGAAGCTGTTATAGTTAAGAGAAAATCCTTCAGAAAATGGAAAAAAGAGCAAAATGATAAAACATGAAACAATATAAGTACTGGCAAGTTTTAATACAAGGCATCGATAAGGCAGGCAAAGAAAGAATTTGCAAAAGAAGCTTGCTGTGGAAGAAAAACCACATAATAAAAACTTTTCAAGTAGTTTTGTAGAAAAACGCCTGTGAGAGAGCCATTTGGACCATTAGATGATAGAGGGGTAAATTGGGCACTAAGAGAGGACAAGGCCAAAACAGAGAGACTGAATGAATTCTTTGCTTCAGTTTTTATTGAAGAAATTAGATCTAATGTACTGTACTAGGAATGTAAATAGTTTCCCCCCAAGTTTACCTCCATGTTAAGTCCCTGTTCTATGTAGACGATGGCCAAACTCAACTGACCAAGTGTTATACTGTTTCAATGTAAACCGCATTGATGACAAAGAGCGTGGTATATAAGAAATGTTAAATAAATAAATAAATAAATCAGAAGATATAGGAAACTTACCCATGCCAGAAATGATATTCAAAGGTGATGTATCAGAGGACTTGAAACAAATCACGATAAATCAGGAAGATGTAATACATCTATTTGATAAACTAAAGAGCAGCAAATCATTTGGACCAGATAGCATACATACCAGGGTGCTGAAAGGACTGTAATATGAAATTACAGACCTACTTTAAGTAATCTGTGAACTATCCTTACAATCATCTGTAGTAACTGAAGATTGGAGAGTGGCCAGCGTAACACCAATCTTTAAAAAAGGTTCCAGGGTTGTGCTACTCCGGTCATTTTCATGCCTGTGATAATCAGGGCTCTTCTGTGTCTGATCTGCACCTCACCACTCCTACTCTGTCCTCCTGTCACTGCAAACATCATACCACTTCTGGCTTGGCTGGGGGACACATCTTCCCCATCCTATGCCACACACTGACATTGCAGCACTTTACATTGGCACTACCTTGTGCATCAGTACAGCTGCCTCCCACATGTTCATTCACTTTATTGGCTGCATCATAGGGCGTCCATCCGCTTTACTGGCTGCACATAGAGGCAGGTCCATCAGCTCCCACCTGTCCTTCCATCCATCACCTTTACATTATCTTTCCTTGGTAATCCAGTGTTATGATTACAGCCATTTCTATACTTTAAGGTGCATGCTTATCAACTTAAAGCACCTTACAGCCCTTAGAGCACCTTAAGTTAAGTCGCCTTAAAGCCCTTAGGGCACTTTAAGTTAAGGCGCCTTAAAGCCCTTAGGGTACCTTAAAGCACGTTTGTCAGGCTTAACATGCCCTAACGTACATGCTTGTCACCTGAATGTGCAATGTCTTATTAGCATGCTTTAAACAGCCAAGGTGCCCTGTTAATGTGTTAAATGGCCCATTGCTCCCTTTATGCTAGAACGCCCCCTACCCCCCCAATGCCTTTTTAGGTTTAGTGCCCCTCATCACTGCCATTACTGCCTGTTACCTTACCATTGTTTAGTAAACATACCCCTAAGAATTGGGCTAAATGGAAAATGCAAAACCTCCCTCAAATACTTCTTGACCATGTCCAAAGGAGCGATCAATGGACACTTAGGGAATTTTGAAAAATGTAAGTTATTCTTTTTGGATTGATTTTCAGTCCTCTGGTTTAGGATTTCCTTCTCCTTAATCTGTGCCAGCCACAGGTTTTTCTGCCCCATACTTTGCTTTTCCAACTCCTCCATTTTCTCTCCCACCTGGGTCAAGCATGTAATATAGTCTGTACTTCAGTTTTCAAGGAGGACACTAAAGCAATTATCAAGGACTCCAAACCTTTCAAGGCTTCCCAAAGTGTCTCCAGCAACACATGAGCAGATTTCACCACCACAGGTGCGCTGTTACTGGGAGCTCACCCCGAAGTCAGCTCTACTAGTGAGAAGTCAAAGGTGGCTGTCCCAAAGGCCTGCAGCTCCCAACTTGCACTCTGGCACTCTGTACAGCAGTGGCCGCACTCCCGAAGAATTTGCTTTCAGGATGTGGGGTGCTCCTCTATCCTCAGGGCTTAATGGGGCTCCTTCGGTGCTCTGGTCCACTGCTTGAGATACTGAACTGATCAAGGTATCTGCTGAATTCAAATGAAAGAAGCCCAGGCAATCCACCAACTTGCAATCCACCGGCATCGGGACCTCGCTTCGGCTTTCTTTCCTCTTACCCGGCATACTTAAATGCCAGGAAGAGGGCTGGCAGCACAGAAGGAAAACCATCATGCGCTCTCACCAATGCATCTAGCAAAGACACTGTTAAGGCTCCTCCCAAATGGACAATTGTCTTAATTGAGAAAGGAGAAGAGTGGAGTACCCCAGGGATCCATGCTAGTCCCACTGCTTTTTAACATGTTTATAAATGACCTGGAAATGGGAATAACAAGTGAAGTGATCAAATTTGCATATAATACAAAAAACACAAGCAGATTGTGAAAAATTGTAAGAGAACTTGAAAAAATGGAAGACTGGGCATCCAAAAGGCAGATGAAATTTAATGTGGACAAGTGTAAAGTTATGCACTTAGGGAAGAACAACCCAAAGTACAATTACACAATGCAAGGTTCCACATTAGGGAATCACCACTCAGGAAAAGGATCTGGGTGTCATCATGGATAGTACATTGAAACCCTCTGCCCAGTGGTGCAGCCACGTCCAAGAAAGCAAGTAGAATGCTAGAAATTATAAGGAAAGGAATAGAAAACAAAACCAAGAATGTTATAATGCCTCTCTATTGCTCCATGGTGCAACTGCACTTTGAGTATTGTGTGCAATTCTGGTCACCATATCTTAAAAAGTATATAGCAGAACTGGAAAAATTACAGAGAAGAGTGACCAAAATGGTAAAGGGGATGGAAGTATATCTCTATTTGGAAAGACTGAAAAGGTTAGAGCTCTTCAACTTAGAAAAGAAACGGATGAGGTGACATATAATAAAAATCTATAAAATAATGAATATAACAGAACAAATAAATGTAGATCAGTTGTTTACTCCTTCAAAAAGTAGAAGAACAGGGGAATGCAATGTAGCTACAATGTGGCATGTTTAAGACTAATCAGAGAAAATATTTTTTCACTCGGTCTACATGTGGAAATCCCTAGTAGGTAGCTGTGGTGGTAAAGATGTGCATGGTCCAGCCAAAGGTAGGAACAATCCACTCAAATATATCAAACCAAACAAGTCCAGAATGAGTAATGTAAGCAAAGCTTTTTTTAAAAACAGTGAAATTTTGCACATAAGGGTACTCAACCCGACATGGCCGTGTTTCAGCATGGCCTTTGTCAGGGGCCAAGAGCGACCATGCATTTAAAAGACTGGTATGGCACAGGCAAAATCGTATAGCTTCAAGAATGTATGGGGTTTCCAATATCTCAACGCTGTATTGAAAAACCCCATACATTCTTTGATTGCTGTTTTTAAGGCACTAGAAGCCTTTTGAAGCTATATGTTTTTTCCCATGCCATACCGGGCTTTTGAATGCATGGTCACTGTTGACCCCTGATGAAGGCCATGCCGAAATACGGCCATGTCGGGTTGAGTACCCTTGTGTGCACATGTAGACCCCATTATCTCATACCATGTGAATGCATAAATATCTGATGCAAGTTAAAAAAAAAAAAAATACATCAATGTGGACGAGCAGAGATATGCTGATTTTAGAAGGGGCTCAGATATTTGCACCCTCTCTTCTAAAATTAGCATATATTTTTAGATGTTGGCATTTACACATCCTATCCACTCCCTTAAACCACCTTTCTAAAATGTTCCTTCAAATCAGTACATAGAGTGGGTAATTTTATTACAGGGTATCTAGGTTTGAAGGTGGAGAAGGTACCTATGGGCCAGATTCTGTGCCATGAATAGCGGGGATGGATGTCCCGTTTGGACGTCCATCTCTTCTATTTGTGTCCCCTCCCGCCACCATCTAGCTTCCCTGCCATTGTACTTGAAAGCTAGACAGTGGCAGGAAAGGAGAGGATCGTGGGTGGCATTAGGGCAAGCAGTGGGTAGTCGCCAGATCCAGATGTACAGGGTCGATTCTAATGTTGGCCCTGTACGTCCTGGGCTGGAGACTTGACCGGGGAAGTTATTCCACCTCCGAGATGAAATAACTTCCCTGGATGGCAGGGATCTGCAGGCTCAGGGCCAGGAAAAGGCGTCAGGGGGCAGAGATCATTCCCTGCAGCCCGACCCTGGCCCTGGGAGGCCAAATCGGGAGTCGGGCTGCGGGGAATAAGCAGGTTTTTTTCGGCCAGCATTGCAGCTTTTAAATGGAACTGTGGTGCCATGGCAGCTGGAAGCCATGTTGCCTTGGCTCTATTTAAAAGCCCTGACTGAGTTAGTCGGGCTTTTTCTGCATGCGCAGGCCAGGCTGAATCACAGTCCCAGCCTGCATGTACAGGACTGATTGCAATTCTGATCCTAAGGGATCAGAATTGCGACCCCCTCTGTACGTCCGGTCAAACTGGACATACAGAGGGAGTGTACATCTGGGATGGAATAAGCCTGTATGTGTCTTTATAAAATACTAGAACAAACCCTGCAGAAATAGTGCCTAGATCAGCATCTTACATTACAACACCTGATTGATAAGGTGATAAGAGCTATCTTTCATAAGAGAATAGTACAGCCATTATACCCCTTGCAGACTAATGATGATTTTCAGACTGCATTCCAGATATTGGTTAATCCATGCCTTGATTATTCTAACATCATTTATAGAGGGTTGCTCTGTACTTCTATTAGTGCTCTTCAGCTAGTGAAGAATTCTTCAACTAGAGTGTTGTTGGGTAACTCTAAATATAAGCATATTACATCATTACTGAGGCTGCTGCATTGGCTTGCGAAGGAGAAGAGGATTTTGTTTAAAGTATTATAAACTATAAGATAGGTCATAAGGCTTCTGCCGAGTCTTTGGGAGCTTTATGGCCTCCCCTTCCATCTTTTAATTCAGTGTGAGATTAGCTGCATAAAAATGATGGTATTCCAGCAGCCTACAAGGTAAGCATCATGTTCTATGTGCAAGGCTTTTTCAATTTGTGCACCTTCTCTATGAAATGCCTTACCTATATCTTTACTTACTGCTCTGGATCTATTAACATAACACAATTTAGGAAGGCTTTGAAGCACTACCTCTTCCTCAAGTGCTACCCAGAGGAATGGCGCCCCAACCTGCTCCACACACAATAACGCGCTTTGCTTAAGCTGTGACATGTACTGATATAGTACCATAGATATGTAAATAGTTACCCTGGTGACATAGACCGATATTGTACCATAAATATGTAAATAGTTACTCTGGTTATCCAAGTTGATTCACCTGTTATTTGTAAATACGGTGTAGATTTCTGCCCGTATAAACGCGTTTGTTACATGTAAACCGCACTGATATCAAATAGCGCGGTATAGAAGAGGCTATAAATAAATAAATAAAATAAATATTTATTTTTTTGGAAATATCTTAAACTGCATTTGTTTCAGAAAATGTTTAGAGTTGAATAATGTGTCTTTAATTTTATTATTTTGTCCATACTGTGACTTTTTTTATTTTATTGAAGTATTCATGTTTATTGTAGCTTGCCTTGAACTAAAGAGAGAAGGTGAGAAACAAATGTGTAAGAAAGAAAGTAAATAAATAAATACATAACATTCTCCAACCATACAGGATCCAGAAAGGCAAAATTACCATCTTGGAAAGTCACAAGGCACTTTTAGAAAAATCTTTAAAAAAAAGGTATCTCCTAAAGTCAAACGTCAAGAAATTCTGTACCCTTTGTCCAGAAAATTCCTCCTCTTTCTTTTGCAAAATTTCATTCAATTTCAAAGCCAAAAACTTAACATTCTCAGTGGAGAAAGTGACTAAAATGGTTGCAAAAGTAGTGATAACATCCTTTGAAAACTGCAGGAAGCTAGTCATATCAAAGTCTCCAGAGAAGCCACCACATCCATTCCTCCTTCATTCTCATGCTCTACCTGGCCGAGACTTGGAAAATAGAAATACTTAGAAATAAGAAGTATTTTATTAAGCAAAATCTCAGTCAAGAGCAAATGAGTCATAGGAAAATTAAGGAACCTATAGTTCTTCACTCTAATTGCATTCTCTAAAATCTCCATCTTATGATGGAGACTAAAATTATCCTTAATTCTGGACACTCCTACTACCTGAAGTGATTCTGCTAATATCATCCACTTATCAGTAGACTCAGTTTTCAAATTCAGCTCCTGGAATTCAGTGACTACTTCTTCGATAAAGTCACACAGCTGAGGAACAGTTCCTTATCACATCCCTTCAATTCTAGTAACAACTCTCCAGATATCTAAGAAGGAAACCTCCTGAGTTAGGGGGGAATTTACAGGCTATCAACTAAAGCTGGCAAAGCAACCACCTTTGGCATCAAAGGCATGGCCAGGTTGGAGGGAGTCCCAGAGTCTTCCCTAAATCCAGGTTCCCCTACTCTTCAAAGAAGCTGTCAGGATTAGGGTAAGTTTTTCCACTAGAACTGATGAAAATCCCTTCTATAATAGATGGAGACTAAGAGCCACCCTTCTGGTAGCCTCGGCTCCAGAGAGTAAATGTTTATCCATTGGGCCCTGAGATACAGATGATGATGATGGCAGTAGGAGATTTCTTTTTAATCTTCCTCTTGTCAATTCATACTAAATAAATTCAAAATCTAGAACTCACCAAGGCCAAGAGGGCCTTCATTTCCCACCATTCTTCTCAGTTGCTCCAAAGGGGCAAGCTCCTTTGGGCATGCCTTTCAGACATGTGCCTGTGGTTGTGCGCTACAGCATGACTCACTTATCAGGGATTCATGCAGTGCTTAGATGATGCCCTAGGGTGCACCTTAAGCCTGCATCATATGCAAATGGGCACAGAACGTCTGAGTAGATAGCATCTCCTTCACTACACTGGCATCCATATACTGCCACAGGCGTCCCTCTCTCCTGCTCTATACCACAGTACACCTCACTTATTTAATCTAATTTAACATGGTATATTTTACTATTTTGTCAGAAAATTCTGGTTCTAGGCAATTTACAAAGATAAAGCAATTAGATCAGCAAAAAAAAAAACTAAATCACAAGACAATATAAAACATAGGCAAACCTCAGCACATTAACCAGAATAAAATGAAATATTTCAATAACTAAGAATTTTCAAGTAGAAACTGGTCAAAACACCATGGAGTATGTTTACTAAACCACGGTAAAGGAGCAAGTGTGCCGTTAGCATGCACTAACTGTGCATCTGCGCCCTTAGTGCATCCAAAAAGCCATGTTAGCGCATGCTAATTGTACCAGCCACTTTAGCCCGTGCTAACAGTACCTGTGGGTAGAGAGAAGGTGTGCACAGGGTGGATAGTGGGGGTCAAAGGGCGTGGAGTGAGCGGGAACAAAGCTTGCTCCCTTAACGCAGGCACCTTAAGGGTAGGAAGCCTAGAACAACTCAAATCTCGTGGAAAGGGTGTTTTTTGAGGAGAGAGAGCCTATTTTGACAGGGGAGCCCAAGGGAGTGACAGTAGTGCTCTATTAGCAGTAACAGCATAGTGCCCAAGTACGAAAGGGCACTATGTTGATGGTGCAAATGGGGGCAAAGGAGGTGGCACATGGGTCATGTAGTGGGGGCTGCTGGTGCACAGGGGGAACCAAGCAACTGCCTAGATGGCACATAGGAACATAAGACTACAAAATATGACAAACTGTGTCAGACCAAGGTCCATCATGCCCAGTATCCTGTGTCAGCAGTGGCCAATCTAGGTCACAAGTACCTAGCAGTTTCCCGAAAAAACACACAGGATCCCCAATAACTAATGAGGCAAGCAGTGCATAGCCTGAGTACCCTTATGCAATGGTTTATGGACTGTTATCCAGGAACCTATCAAACCTTTTAAAACCCAGCTACACTGACAGCTTTTACCACATCCTCTGGTGATGGATTGCAGGGTTTGATTTTGCATTGACTGAAATCATATTTTCATCTAGAAGACCCAAATGGGTTACACTGTAGCCGTATTTCAGGTCTCCTAGTCTGTCCACAGTCTGATGGCATGACAAAGTGACCTATGTTGACCTGTTCCATTCCAGTCAATAATCTATAAACATCTATCATATCTCCCCTCAGCTGTCTCTTCCCCAGGTTGATGAGCCCCAATCTTTTTAGCCTCTCCATAATGGGGTATTCTGCCATCTACAGTACCATCTGTGATGTTCGTCATGATCCCACAGTGACTGTGGCAACACACAGTCCTGCTACTGCTGCAGAAAGTCAATGTGCCACATGGGGCAGTCCAAGGGCCCTGGCACCCCAGGCAGAGATCCAGGCTTCCCCCACACTGCTGCAGAACCCAGCTATGGGGGAAGAGGCCAATAGTGCCAGATGCTGCAACCCCCCAGGCAGCTGCAACATGCAGGCACCCAGTGGACTACCACAGCAGTGGCTGTCATCCTCCCGCAAGACATATCATTGGCAGGTGGTGATGGGGTCCCTGCAGAAGCAGATGGTTGGGAGGGGGCTGTGTGGCCATCCATGTATGCCTCTGCCCCACCCCATCTGGACTGTGCACTCTAGGCACCCACCAACCCACATGTTGGATGCGCTGGGACGGCACACTGCCAACACAGACAACATAAGGGCATGTCAGCATGGTGTGGGAGTTGGCGGAGGGGGCAGCAGCACCCACCTGCAGCAGACAAAAGCCATGTCCTGGTCCTGTGTACAGTATGCATTGCAACATGTACCAAGGACTGTCTGATACAAAGTATGTCAGCACCAGGGAGTGCCATAACCATATGGCAGCACTGTGGCTCAATGCACACAGTTGGTGTGCATATGAGTGGAGGGTCACAGATGTGGGTCCTGGCTGTGGATAATGCATTCCATGTCCCTATGGCTGAACTTTAGCCCACAGGGCAGGTACAGCACCAACATGTGCAACCCCCAATTATCAGTCAGCAAGGGTACAAACACCCATCAGCTACACAGACAGGTTCCACTATCCACAGCTGCATGGAGAGTCAGACTGATAGTACCAGCACACTGAGAGAATGTTAACATAAGGAGCACACATTAACAATGCTCAAGCTGATACTGGGACGAAGGTGGCAGGCAGGAGTGCTACTCATCCCCATTTTTGCACAGCACGTCATTGAGTATGTGTGTGTGTGTATGTCTATCAATTTAGTCATGGCTTTCTACACCTCACTGAGCCTCACAGTGCCTAAGCTGTTTCCAGTGTTAGTCTGCAAATGTGCATGATAAGGAGCAAAGTATTGTGTGTATGGGCTGAAAAGGGCAGATTGGCCAGGATGGGTCTGCATTGGAGGTAGAGTGAATGGCCGAGTCATCATAGTGACCGTCTGCCACGTGCATGGCCTGGGTGGCCACAGCATGTCATGCTGGCAAGGCACTCTCACTCTGACTGAGCAGTGATCATGGCACAGCTATATATACATAGTGCTACATAGGGTTTGGCTTTAGTGATATGGGTGTAGCTCCTGTCCTGGTGGCCTGATCATTGAGCTAATTGCTAGGTGAATATGGTTATTATGTGTACTGATTAGTGGACTGTCTGCAGTTGGTATGTGCATGGCTAGAAAATCCAGTGGTGGGCAGCATGTGCAGTCTGACTGTGGTTGCTGTGGGTGAATGATAGACTTGGGTGGTTGGGATGTGAGATGTTCCAGCCTACTTCCAGTGGTACTGGTAGGGCCATCAGGCACTATTAACAACCCCTGCAAGTCTAGATGCCCTCCCCTCCCCACCCCACCCAGTAGTTGGCCACCATAGCATCAGAATTGTAACACAGGGTACTGGCACGTGCTGTTCTAGGTTGGTCCCTGTCTGCCAGGGTCAGAGACAGATTTGACTGGCACATGCTGTAGGACACAATGTGGCTAGCATATCACACTGCAGACAATACCTACTATACACTGGCAGGGATGGGCAGCAGAGTCTTTTGCACTGCAAGTACTGGGGACTTGGTGCTGGGCACTCATTCTCACCCTCAGGGTGACTGCAGAAACAGCTGAGTAGCATGGTTTGTACTAGCTCTGTGCTTGTATCACACACTGTCAGTGCATCTTACTGAGCTGAGATGATGGATAAGTGCATCAGTGATCAGCTGTAGACTGCTGTTCTGCATGTGCACTGCAATTTGGGTACTGATGGGGCTACCCTATGCCGGCACACACAGCAAACATTTTAGGTGGTGATCTGCAGTCTCTTTTTATCCAGCCATTGCTGTACAGATAGGGGTGGAAGTGTAGCCTACTGGTTAGTGCAAGGTTTCAGGGGAAAGGAGTTCCTACTTGTTCTTTTTGTGACTGTACTACTCAGATCATTTTCATGCCTGTAACAGTCAGGGCTCTGGAGATCGGGTGCTGCCAGTCCATACCACCCTCTCCTCAGTCGCTATCCATCCTTCAGCCCATCTAGCTGCCTCTGTCGGCTGTGTACAGTCCTGTCTTCTTGTACAGGCTGCTGCTCCATGACCTACACTGGTACTCTTTTCTGCATTACAGATCTTCGTGCTCACCTATTCTGTGCCTGATCTGCACGTAACCACTACTACTCTGTCCTATCGCTGCAAACATCATGCCGCTTCTGCCTCCGCTGGGGGACATGTCTTCCTCAACTTGTGCCACACACTGTCATTGCAGCATTTAACATTTTCACCACCCTGTGCATCAGTACAGCTGCCTCCCACATGCTTGTCTGCTATACTGGCTGCCACATAGTGTGCCCACTGACATGGCAGGTGCTCTATCCTGCATTTGGGTTACAGCCATTTTCCTGCCTTAAGGTGCATGCTTAACACCTTAGAGCACTTTGTCTCTCATTAGGATGCCTTATCTCATGTTCAGATGTCTTATCTCCTGTTCACATGCCTTATCTGCTGTTAAGGCACTTTATCACCTCTTCAGATGCCTTATCTCATGTTAAGACAGTTTATCACCTCTTCAGATACCTTGTCTCATGTTAAGACACTATCACCTCTTCAGATTCCTTGTCTCTTCTCCTTAGGACGTCTTGTCACCTTACTGCACTTGGTCCTGTTAGCTCATGTTAAATGGCCCAAGGCACCCTAATGCTGGTACACCCCCTACCCGCCCACTGCCTTATATGGCTTCAGGCACCTTAGCGCTGCCCTTACCGCCAGTGACTTTACCACGGTAAACATACCCCCATGTTTTCAATTTATTTTTGAATAACATATAATTTCTAATTTTAATGACAGGGAGTGTATTCCAAATAGCTGAAGACTTCACAGTAGTGCCTGCTTATGGGTAGTAGCCATTTTAATCTCTTTTACTTTAGTATTCTTCAAATTAATGTATTATTGGGATCTTAAAAATCTCTCTTGGTGTTGTAGCTAAGAAGTGATAGTCAATAACTACAAGCTTAAAAAGAATTCTGTACTTTATTAGAAACCAGTGCAGGGAAATACTGAAGAAAAGATTCTGATCTAACTAAGAAACAATTTCCCTTTGTGCATCATCTTTTTGTTGGAGCTGCCAGCCAAAGTGAACAGAACAAAATCCGTACACCACTGTGGTTTCAAAAGTTACAAACCACCTTATAAGGCGCCTTGTAAGGTGCCCTGTAAGGCGCCCTGTAAGGTGCCTTGGGCCTGGTAAGGTGCCTTGTAAGGCGCCCTTTAAGGTGCCTTGTAAGTTGCCTGGTAAGGTGCCTTGTAAGGCGCCCTGTAAGGTGTCTTGTAAGGCGCCCTGTAGGATGCCTTGTAAGGTGCCTTCTAAGGTGCCTCATAAAGCACCCTATAGGGCTCCTTAGGCTAAGAGCCATAGTAGGCACCCCTGGACAAGGCACTCTAGAAGGTACCCTGGGCTATGGAACCATAGGTTAAGGTGGCCTAACAAGGTTACGGTGCCCTAGGTTAGTGTGCCCTAAGGGCTGCAAGATGCCGCAGAATGACTTGCATGACCTGTGAGGAACAGAGACAGATGTAGCCCCAACACTAGATAGAGCACTCAGGAAAGGCAATGAACAGGTGAGTGAAGGAGGGAGAGCTCGGAGCCGCTGGACCGCCCTATCTGCAGGCAGCCCATGTGGCTGCCAGTACTGATGACAAACATGGTGGGGGCAACTGTACTACAGCACAGGGTGTTGGCAATGTAAAGTACTGGAAAGACAGTTGGTGGCAGATGATGGGAATATGTGTCCCCCAGTGGAGGTAGAGGTGGCAGGATAGTTACAATGATGGGTGGACAGAGGAGTGGTGGTGCCATGCAGATCAGGCACAGGTGAGGAAAGCACGATGAGGCGCAATGCAGGAAAGGGTAGCAGTGCAGGACATGGGGTGGCAGCCTGCACAGGCAGACAGGACTCTACACAGCTGACAGATGCAGATAGACGGACCGAGGGAATGTTGGCAATTGTGGTGAGGGTATTATGGGCTGGCAGCACAGATCTGCAAAAATATGACTGTTACAAGCATGCACACTATTTGAGTAAGACAGGCATAAGAGGAGGGAACAATGAAACCCATGAACACTGCCGAGAAAGGCATTGTATTAACCAGTAGGCTATACCTCCATGGTGTATGTCACAGCAATGGCTGGGTACAGAAGGACTGCAGGTCACCGCACAAACTGTCTGCTTTGAGTTCCAGGATAGGGTAACTCCACCAGTACCCATGATGCAATGCACATGCTGAATAGCTGTCTACAGCTGATCACCAAATGGGGTCTTCACCTCTCCGGGACCTCAGCTTGAAAAGACGAACTGACAGTGCATGATACTGGCACAGTGTAGCTACAGACCATGCCATTGTGCATGTTCTGTGTTCACCCTGAGGGATAGGATGGGTGCCCAGCACTAGGTCCGCAGTAAATGCGATGCTAGATAGGTCCTGCTGTACATCCCCATCACTACCAATGTGTAACAGGTGTTCCTTGTAGTGCAGCTGACAGTAGTTTGGTGTCTGTCTGTATCCTGCAGTCACATGTGATCCTCTGTGACCAGACACCTCTCAGATTAGTGTGTACCCCGTGTTAGGGTCTGGCTGACATGGGCACTTGTCATCAGGCCAGAGGGGTTTATAGACCTGCATGAGATGTGGGTAGCAGTGCTTTTATAAGGTCAAAGTGGTATACAATACATAGCCCAAAGGGCCCACATCACCCCTTTTTTGTAGGTAAGGGACAGATGCCCCAGCCCCGGTGAAGCAACCTCCATCCTGCTGGTATAAGACAGCCCTCCAGGGTTGGTGAGCCAGAGCCATACCTGTGCCTGGGGTAGTGGCAGACCAGTAGCAATGCTGGGGTAGGGTCTGGAACACCCCCACTGCCACACAACACTGTTCGCCAATCACCAGCAGACAGCACAGTCAGACTGCATCTTATAGGTGTTTCCACCATGCACAGTCTAACTGCAGACAGTCCACTAGCCAGTCCATAATGCATGCGCACAGAGAAACTATGTGCACCAAGCAGGCAACTTAGTGATTGGGGCCCCAGCACTGGGAGAACAAAAGTATCACTGGAGACAGACAGTGTAGAGTGTTATGTGGGAACCTAGACATGCCATGGTCACTGCTCGGTTAGAGTGAGTGCCCTCCCAGCATGACATGCTGTGGCCACCCTGTCCATGCAGGCAGTGTTTGGGTGCTACAGTGTCCCAGCCATTGCCCCACACCCTGTGAAGATGCATCCTGGCCAATCCGCCCTTTCCAGGCCATACCCACAATACCTTACTTCTCATTATGCACATATTCAGGCTAACACTGGTAACAGTGGGACATTTTGGGTCCAGAGAGGGGTGGGCAGCCACAGAACAATGGATAGACATACACACACACACACTCCTATTGCAGCAGTGTGCAAAGATAGGGGTGGTCAGCAGCCCTGCCTGCCAAACTGGTCCTGATCACAGTGCCAACATTGCTAAACTGTGCAGGAGGTAGTAGTAGTGCTCTGGTGATAACTGCAGCTCAATGTTGGGGCCAACAGCCTGACTCTCCATGCAGCTTTGGATTGTGGAGCCTGTGTGAGTGGGTGTTTGTACCCCTGTTCACTGCTGCTTTGGGCTTTGCACGTGTTGCTGTTGTATCTGCATTGTAGGGTAAAGTATAGGGACATGCTCTGCAGGAACCACAGCTGGGACTTGAACCTGTGACTCTCTGCTTCTGGACACACTGGCTGGGTGTACTGCACCACACTGTTGCCACAGATGCATGGCAGTCCCTGGGGCTACCTGTACTTTTCCTCAGCCAGACCTTTTATGTTGCACTGCACACTACGTACAGGGCATGGCCTAGGTCCACTGCAGGCAGGTGCCACTGCCCCCTCCAGCACCAGCACCCCCCTCCCTGCCATGCTGACATGACCATATTGTGTCGATGCTGGTAGTGCGCAGTCCTAGGCCATCCAGTATAGGTAGGTGGTCGCCTAGGGAGCGGGGTCTGGGGCAGGGGGCATACATGAGCATCCTAACATCCCCCCCCATCACCGCATACCAATAGTATGTCCCTTTCGCTTGGTGAAGGGTTGGATGGGGGGATGTTAGGTCAGTGCCCTGGCAACTGTTAGCTCGGGTGGACCAGGTAGATGTAGGTGGATTGTGTTTGGCCATTGTCAGCTGCTGTCCTGCTGATTTCTGGTTTCTATGTTCCTATATGCTACCTCGGCGCCCACCTAGTCCACCCTGTGCCACAGCTTCCCCCGCTACATGTCCCGCCTGCAACCCCCTATGCCCCACTTGCACCATCGCCATAGTGGCCTTTCATACTTGGGCACTATGCTGTTGCTGGAAATGGAACACTACTATCACAATTCTTGGGCTCCCTGTCTATGCTGTACATTGCTGACACTGAAATGGTTTCTCTCTCCTGCAAATGTGCATCTAACGGCAGGTTTTCATTCGCGGTAGGATTCAGCCCTTCAGTTCAGCGCGTTAGTGTGCAGGGGGCCTCTCCCCACCCACTCCCCGCCCATTGACCCCTTCTCTCTGCCCTCTCTCCACCCTCTGTAGTGTTTATCGCGGCCAGGGGTGTTAGCGATCATTAGGTACTGTTAACGTGCGTTAACGTTACATACCACGCGTTAATGTTACCTAACGATCGTTAATGTTACCTAACGCGTGGTCTGTAATGTTACCGCAGTTTAGTAAACATCCCCCAAAAAGAACAGTCAAAAATGTTTTAAAACAATATTTAGGATTTTTTCATATAAACCCAAGAATTGTATCATTGTCCATAAGCTCAATTGCTGTCGATAAATCATTTTTCATTCTTCTTGTACTGTAACTAATACGGTTTCTGTGCTGAAGACCTTTCAAAATCCTGTCTGAGAAGCATCTAAGAAATCATTTTTTTCCAGATGTTCCTATAACTACATAGTTACAGCAGCCTCCACCAACTTTGACAGAAAGGTAAGATCGGTTATAGTATATAACTGAAGGTCAAGAAATTATGAAGATTTTCACAATGGGCACTAAAATTGCCTGCTTAAGAACGTACGGATAAATACTCTTAGACAAGGTAGAATTAACCAAAGACCAAAGCCACTCCAATAATTCCACAGGGGTCCAACTGTGTTGCATCCCTCCCAAATATGGAAACCAGCTAACAAATTTCTATTAATGCAATGTTCTTAAATTCATCCCACAGATGTTCATGTGAGTCTTTCTGGTAAATGACCACAGAGGTCTCCAAGGACTTTGGTTTCCTGCCCTCAGACAATGATGAAACTGTTCATTTAGATTTTTCAGTTAACAAAGTCTCTAATCAATTGCACTTGATCCACAAAATATAGTGCTAGTTAATTACAATCTGGTGATTGTGATAAGACACCCATTTTAACTTCAGTCACTCTCAATAGCTTCTTTGACACATTAAATAATTGCTTAGTACTGTTGTTACTTTCCGAGATGGCTTTCACATAATAAGACTTCTTTGCTCTTATTAGTTCTTGTTTATAAGATTTATACCTAGTTCGCTGTTGTTGTTTATTTTCTAAAGCACTATCTATTTTCCTGATATGTTCCAGTGCTTCACATTCCTTCTTAGAACCTTTTAACTTTTCACTATGTCAAGGCAAGACCAATTTGGAGCCTTCTTCCATTAAGAAGCACAATCTTACTGACTGTATTTAAGATGGCATGGTTCCATAATAGTACAGCTGTATCAGACTAGATAGGGTCACCTGGAGATGATCTAAGTATATAGCTTGTAAAATTTTCCCTTCATCAATTTCTCCCTACCCTATTGCAAAGTGCAGGCAGTTTTGGGGGCCAATGTTAAAGCTTCAATTGCAAATAAAAAATCAATTCTAGCATGATCTGACCAGATCATAATCTTGGTTACACATTCTTGAATATATTTCTTCCCCATTTGCAACCCCAGACATCATAATAAAATTAATTAAATGGTCCGTCCTGTGTGTGGGTGCAAAAATATATCTCATGCATTCCCAATTCTGTTAAGACAGATAAAAAGTATCGAGCTACCACATCAGTGGCATAGCCAAGTGTGGCAAGAACACACAGCAGGGGTAATCAGAGCTCCCACAGTATGTTATTGCTTTGTGATGTTGTGGGGGTGTCCCTTTTCTGTTTCTTATAGCCAAGGTAGGGCCTGAGTGGGCCATGACTCCTCGACTTCAGCATCAGACCCACTCAGTCAGCAGCAGCCAAACAGTTGAATGAGAGGTAATAACAGTTGCACTGCTTTGTGCTCACCCATGTTAAATCCAGACCTCCACCAAAAAATCTGTCCCGGCTTATGTCTCTGAATTCATCATCAAAATTCTCAATATGTACATTAAAATCTACTAAAAGAACAAAGTATCAGTGTCTTACACATGCTGATATAATAAACTGCACTAACTTATGTAGTTACGTAATGTTGCTCCTCACCAGACAATAAGGGGGTTATTCTGTGCCACAAATAACAGAGATGGAAATTCCAATGGGACGTCTATCCCCGCTATTCGTGCCTTCCCCTGCCACATCTAAACTCCCCGCTGGTTTTACGGGAAATTTAGATGGGGGCAGGGAAGGGGCGGCTCAGGGGCAGAGTCTGGGCAGGCAATGGGCGGTCACTGGCTCTGGACGTACAGGGCCAATTCTAATGTTGGTCTTGTATGTCCAGGGCTGGCAACTTATGCAGGAAAGTTATTCCACCTCTGAGGTGGAATAACTTCCCTGGACATGTTTTTTCTTCTGCCTGGGGCACAGATGGGGTGGGGGGGGGGCAGAAGACATTCCCTATAGCCTGACCCTGGCTTTAGGAGGCCAGATTGGGGGTCGGGATGCGGGGAATAAGCTTTTTTTTCTGGCGGCCAGCATCGCAGCCACTCAATGGAGCCACAGTGCCATGGCTCCATTGAAGAGTCTTGACTGAGTTAGCCAGGAAAGTCCTGCACGTGCAGGCCTGGCTGAATCACAGTCCTGGCCTGCACTTAATAATCTGATCGCGATTCTTATCCCATGGGGCTAGACATGCCCCGCAAGATCAGAATCACTATCCCCTCTGTACATCCAGTTCAGACTGGGCGTACAGAGGGGTTCTATGTCCAGGACAGAATGAGCCCTTAAACCAATAGGAAGCCTAACTGTGGAACCAGGTTAAAAGTAAAATTAAGGTATGCATACCCCACCCCGAGAGGATTTATGTACTATAATCTATAAATAGTGTCATAAATCAAAGGAACCCCACCTCCCATTTTACCTGGGCTCCATAGAGTAATCAGATGAGCACAGCTCAACCACCTTGGAACTTTTCTTATTTCTTAGCCAAGTCTCAGTGATAAACACAAAGGGCAATGATTGTCCTCAAGGCCTGATCGTAAAAGACCCCCCTTCCCGACGAGAGATTGTATATCGGCACAGGATCTATCTCAAGCCCTATCTGGACAGTACCTTGTATTATAGAACATGCTGTATTATAGCGCACTCTGTACATAGCCCACCCTAATCTAGAACACCCTCCACACACGCACTTCACACCACTGCATCCACTGCATGAACTCCCCCCCCCCCCGCACACTACTCCCCTTCACTGCATGATCCCCCAGCACTTCTTCTGATTGGATTGTTGTGACACCGCCTTGATTTTATGATAAGACGGTTTAGAAATACTGTTAAATAAATAAATAAATCAAAGGCACTACATGCTTGGATATTATCACCAGATGTATCTCAAGTGCACTCTGCAAACTGAGCATAGCAGTTCCAAGTGGATATCAACTCACTTACAAGTGGTTCAGTCAGAGCTTTGATATCATCACCAGGTATGCCTTAAACCCACTCTGATCATAACTGAGCACAGCGCTTCCAGGTAGATAGTATCTCATCAACTGCACCAGCATCCTCGGGCAGTCACAGGTGTCTTTTTCTCCTGCTTTATACTATAGTTCACTCGGTGCTTGGATGATGCCACCAGGTACATCTTAAGCCTGTTCTGAGCATTAGGGATGTGCAATCATTTGAAATGAAATGGGGAAAGTCAATGATATTTTCTAATTCATTACATATTATTTTTGAATGAAAATGAATGAAAATCCCTTGAAATTCACTTCCCATCTATTGCTAATAGTGTGCACTATTGAGCCATAGCACACACTATTAGCGATAGAAGGGAAGTGATGAAATGAAACCAAACTAAATGAAAAATTCCACAAATGACACAAGAAATGAAACAAAATGAAAACTTTTAGCTTGCACACACCTACTGAGCATGATACCTCTAGGTAGATAGTTTCCCCTCCACTGCACCAGCATCCTCAGACAGCTACAGGTATATCTCTCTCTCGCTCTCTCTCTTTCCATTAACCAGCTTTCTAAAGATCAAAAAATGATATTTTCTTCCTTTTTGAAATATAAGCAGCACCACAAAGACCAGTAATTAAATTTGACTATAGCAATATTTCTTTCCTTTGACTTTGATTTTGAGCTATTTGCATAGTCATACTCATTATGCAAATTTGCACTATTAATTCAAACCAGTGTTATATGAACTGAATCAAATGCTGTTGGATCATTTTTGGTTCTATTTGCTTTTATCTAGATTAGTTAGGCTCATTTCTAATATTTATTTTGTTATACAAGTATTGATCCATGTAATAAAAAAAAATAATGTTTTTGTTTAAAAATTAATAGAGGCAGTCAAGTATTTCAAACTGTTATGAAGACAAAAATAACTTGATTGGTGTAGAATCTCATCTGAAATCCATAGCCAAGTTTAAGAAAGTAAAGAGAAGTACAGCTATAAGCAAGGCTAATTAACTTGAAATAGTTCTTTACAAATTTAAGAATAATATTTATTGTTGAGTACAACAATTTACTATAACTGCATAGCTATCTCTCTCCCAATGTACCCCAAATTCCCTGAACCTTTGGCCAGCAATTTATCACACTGTTTTGCTACCTTGAGATCCTCAGACTCTATTACCATGTAATGGGGTATATAGAATGTTACCTGCCCTTCTCCAAAGGGATTATCAACAGTCCCCTTTAAGAGAGTCTGCAGCTCAGAGTTCAGGGCTGGGAGGGCATGGCTCAGAGGGAGAGGTTAAAACCAAGCAGGCTGCAGGAGGGAGAGAGGCCCATGGAGCCAGTAGTCCCTCCAAGGCAAGCTGTGCAAAGGAGTTCTGAGGTAGGAAGTTTAACTGGGACTGGATGAGAGGCTGGGAGGGCCAGCTTGTGGAGGTCTAACAAGCTGGGACAGAATTAAGCTGATTTTGTTTTCTCTGAATTGCTGTCTTTTCTGGTTTTTGTTTTGTGGAGGTTTAACAAGCTGAGATAGAACAAAAACTGTTTTTGTTTTCCCTAAACTGCTGTCTGGCCTGGATTTTAAAGAAAGCCCCTTCCCACTGTACTCCACATTTATCGTATATGGTGGCAGGTTTTGGATTTCCTCTAACCTTGTGAATGAGGGCAAATCCACATCCCTCCATGACTGGGCCTCTTCAGCATGTCAGGATTTTTTTATTTGTTTGTATGGGCTAAGAGGGTTAGCTTCATCCTAGTTAGGGAGCTTGAAGAAGTTTTAGTCAGTGCCAGACAGGCAGGCTTTGTTTTGTCAACTAGAGGCCACTAAAAATTAGTTGGAGCTGAAATACTACAGAGTTAGCTCAGCTTCAAAAAAGGAAGCTGTGGTGTTATTGCAAAAGAAAAGTGACAAATCAGGATGGAGCAGCTCCTCCAGATTCTGGCCAAAGGGCAGCAGCAACAACAACAGTATCAGGAGCAACAACAACCTTTTCAACGTACTCTGCTGGTAGGGTAGCAACAGCAGCAGCAGCAGTTGATTTAGGCCCTACAGAGACCACAACTCTACCCTCCAGTTCAAGCACCTCTTAAAATGATGGCAGAAGATGAACCGGACCACTTCTTGGTGAACTTCAAATAAACTGTCCACATGGGCGGGTAGCCGGAGGAGATATGACTACTTGTTTGGGGAATCTGCTGATGGGCAGCAGTCAGGCTGCAATCCAGGACGCAAATTCAGATGGGTGAGCTACATATGCAGCTGTCAAGGCTGCCATACTGGAATGGGCCAGTGTAACCCAGAGGCCTACCACCAGTGATTCAAAAAGAGGGAGGCTGCAGATAAAAGAGAGCCCTTGAAGGTTCCTCTATCAGTTGAAGGATCTTGCATGGAGGTGGCTCAAACAGAGAGAAGGATCGGGCCCAATATAGCCGAGATTGTGCTGTTAGAGCAGTTTTTAGAGGGCTTGACCATCTCAATGAGACAGTGAGTACATCAGCACTCAGAAACTTATACTGGAAAGTGCACTAGAAATATCCAAGGGGTATCATGAAGCACAGCCAGTGACTGAAGTGGGCAGCAGGAAGGGGTAGAAGTCACTGATCAGCCCAGGAGGACAGAAGGGGAAGCAACAGCAGATGATGGCTTCCATGTTCTGATCCCCAACGTCATCTTCTAGGCAAGGGCATGGCCCCAACCATGACCCCTTTACCTATTTTAGATGTGGAGCCCATGGACACTTTGCTCAGGAAGAACCCATGGATATCAGCCTAACCATCTCTCTCACTTTTGTGGACACTCCCCACCCAGGGGCCCAGAACTTAGTGATTCCAGTGGAGCTCAAGGGGACCCACCTCCAGGCCTTAATATAGTAACATAATAACATAGTAAATGATGGCAGATAAAGATCAGTATAGTCCATCTAGTCTGCTCAGTAAGATGGCAAGAGTAGGTGTACCTGCTCCATGCAGGTTACCCTTCCCCATGTCTTTGTTTAGGGATGAACCCACCGCTCGGTGTAGGATACCCCTGTTTGTTGAGAAATTAGATAGTTAAGTTTATTTTGATCTTATCCTGTTGCGGTAAAGGGATCTACTGTGTCTGTCCATTCCATTTTGAATTTTGTCACTGTATTTGCCCCCACCACTTCAATTGGGAGGGCATTCCAAGCATCCACCATCCTTTCAGTGAAAAAGTATTTCCTGACATTGCCTTTCAATTTATCCCCTTTCAGCTTCATGTTATGCCCTCTAGTTTTACAGCTTCCCCGTCTTTGGAACAGATTTGTTTGTTCATTAAGGGGTCTGTTTACTAAAGGCCGGTGTTGTGCGGTCCGCGGTACCGAGCGGGTGCCGTATAAGGAGTGGGCGTTCCGTCGTGAAGAACAGAAGCTGTGATTGACAGATGCGCTAAGGTGCGCGGCGCCCGTGCGGTTAGTGCCCTGTGACATTACGGCGTTTGATCTGTGCACATAGATCACACTGCTCACGGTTTTTGGGCTTCCACTATTGTGCTGCACATTGCTGACGGAAACGGTTTCTTTTCCCTGCACAGCACCTCTAACGCGAGTGTTTCACTGGCGGTAAATTTCTTTGCAGATTCGGGCACGCTCCTGTGCGGCGAGTCTCTCCCCTCCCACATTCCGCCCACTGACCCCGTCTCTCCGCCCCTAGGGGGCCTTCCTCCGCCCTCATTTCGCCTTGGCACGCCTCTTTCGCACATTACCGCCCCGCAAATGTGCGCGTTGTCGGCGCACGTGTGCGGGGCCCGTTAATGTGACCCGCACGTGTACGGGGCGTTTAAGAGCACTTAAATGCATCATTTTAGGGCGCTCAGGTGCGCCCCGCACAGGTGCGCCGTTTAGTAAACATGCCCCTAATTCTCTTTAAGGATTTAAAGGTCTGAATCATATCTCCCCTATCCCTCCTCTCCTCCAGGGTGTACATATTTAGGTCTTCAAGTCTCTTCCAATAAGGCTTTTGAAGCAGGCTCCAAATCATTTTGGTTGCCTTCCTCTGAACCGTTTCCAGTATTTTTACATCCTTTGTGAGATATGGTTACAAACGCTGTATCACCAAGGGGACCTCTCAGAAAATCACATTGAGTTTTTATTGAAATTGGCACAGTTAGCCATTTATCTATTTGAGGGGGTGATATACCAACAAATATCAGGAGTAGCCATGGGACGACCTGTGCACCCTCCATAGCGAATTTATATATGGGAAATTTTAAAAAACATTGGTTAACACAATTTCCATATAAGGTGAATGTCATAGCATGGCAACGATACATCGATGATGTTTTTTTGCTGTGGTACGGTGCCGAGGCAAGGTTATTGGAGTTTTTTCAATGGATCAATCAATGTGATCCAAATATAACATTCACATATGTATATCATAGAAACCCTATAACCTATTTGGATTTCTTTTTTTTTTTTTTAAATTCTTTATTTTCGTTTTATAACAACAAAGGAAAAGGAAGACATACAGCTAAAAGACAGATACATAAAGTGTAATACATACACCAAAGTAAACCCCTGCCACCCCCCTCCCCCCTGCTTCTTCTCTAGAAAACTAATCATTCCCGAAGCGGGCGTGTACTTACATTATTGTGTTACAAAACCTAACGGTGATCTGAAACATGATGAGTGCACATTATACAGGCATGTTGGAGCAATGAGCAGATTGTACATAATCATTAAGCATCTGCCATTTAGACAAGCAAGAGTGAGGTTGGGCATGGGGAATAGCTCTCCGAGGTATCTGCTCATATTTACTATATAAGCAGACGAGGTTCCACCATTCATTGACAGTAAGTCGAGAGCTATCCTTCCAATCAAGCTCATTGGGGTGTAGTAACCTCCATAGATCAACTAAAGCAAGATCTTTGATCAGGGAGGTAAGCGTGGTGTGACTCTTGGGGGGACCACTTGTCCTAGGCGGCTGTTTGTCAATCAGGGGATCAAGGACTAGATTGAAATCCCCCCCAATTATCAATGAAGTATTAGCAGAGGCCTGCGCAACCTGAGCAATGGTAGCAAAAAAGGCAGGGTCATCCACATTAGGAGCGTAAGGGCATATACATGTAACTTCAAGGCTACCTATCTTGAGGTGAACTCTGGACCATCTACCTTCTGTATCTGAACTAGTCGCAATAATAGTAGCATGCAAAGATTTCCTAACCAGTATGGCAACCCCACATTTCTTAGAAACGGCTGGGGAATAGGCGGCCACCATGTAAGGTTTAATATTGAGTTTAAGAGTTTCCTTCGAATTTAAATGCGTTTCTTGGAGAAAAATCAGATCCGCAGCTTCCTGACTTAGGTAGCTTAGGATTTTCTTCCGTTTTATCGGATTATTGATTCCTTTTACGTTCAATGAGAAAATCTTACATGGTGCCATCAAACAGTAATAGACATTTTAAGTGAGGGCGCTTGAAAACATACAACATAATCAGAATCTGTGCAACAATGACATAATCACCGAGTATTCTGGCTAATACACCCCATATTGAAAAGTGTGTACCAAAGTATCTTAGAGAAGAAGCAAAACCCCCAAAGAATATGGCGACCATATGTCTGCGGGAGGAGGCCCTAGAGAGGAAATAGAAAGACATGAAAAAAAAGGAAAAGAAACACCAGAGTCCAAAATTAACACTGTCTCTGATACTCATCGAGGCTACTGTGGGTAGATGGAGTCGGGTCACAGATATCATCAAAAGTAAGGCAACAAACCGCCCTCGCCAGACTCTTTGCTGGGCTGCAGCAGATCCAATATGGCAGGTACAGCGGATATGAGAATACTTGCAGGAATATTCTGGAAGTCAGCGCATCAAGTCGGCTTCTTTGGAATCCAAAAACTCCGCTAGTAGATCAGGGTCCTCAAATGTTCTTGTCTGATTGTGAAGCGTGACTCGGAGCTTGGCCGGGTACATCAGGCCATAGCGTGCTTGTAGTTGTTGAAGCCTCGGCCGGAATTCCAGAAAGCGCTTTCGGCGGTCGACCGTGGGTTTAGCCAAGTCGGGATAGAAGGAGATCTTGTGGCTCTCAAACTCCATATGGCCCTTTGCCCGAGAGGCATTTAGAATTTGCTCAACGTGTTGATATCTCAAAAGTCGAAAAATGATAGGCCGCGGGGTCTTCCTGTTGAGCGTTATGCTTGTGGGTACACGATGAGCGCGATCGATCTCCAACTCTTTGGTAAAGGTGATTTGGAGCAGGAAAGGGAGGATTTTGCATAAAAACTCTTTCATGTCTCCCGATTCCGCTCCCTCCGGTATGCCCACGAGTCGTATGTTGTTGCGGCACCCTCTATTATTGCCATCTTCCACTTCTTTCTGCAAGGCCCGCACCTGACGTTCAACTTTGTCGAGTTTGGACAACCGGGCCGCATGGGAGTCCAATATGCTCTCCATTTTGTCCTGACGCGAAGAAAGCCCTTCTAGCTTGCTTTGCAGCACACCAAAATCTTCCCGCAGCGCTCGGAGTGCTTCACCGTTTGACTGCACGAGGTTTTTGACCCCTCTAATCTCTGCGAGGATTTCCTGCTGCATTTCGGGGCCCTCGCGCAAGGCCAGCCCCTTCTGCGGGGACGGAGGTTCAGTTTTGGAACGTTTGCCGTGAGAAGCCGCTAGAGATCCAAATTCCAAGCGCGTGGGTTTGGTCCCCGCCATCTCACCAATGTGCCCCGGCAAGATCAGAGTAGAAGTTCCAAGTATGTACGGTGTTAATTCAGGATTCTGAGTAGGCCTCTCGGGAGCCTCAGCGTTATGCGACCATCCCGCTGGACATCAGGCTCCGCCCCCCTGGATTTCTTAATTATGAGGGGGAATGAGCGCTGGGAAACAACTGTACATCGTAAAGAGACAGACCGTAACACCTTTTTGCACTATGCGAGCGCACACCCAGTACAATTGAAAGAGATTCTCCCGTTGTCGCAGTTTTTGCGATACAGAAGGAACTGCTCCAGCACAGAGGGGTATAAAAATTCTTCGATGCAGTTAATAAAGAATTTTCAGGCAAGAGGGTACCCTAAAAAAGTGGTTAAATGGTCATATAGTAGAGCCTTGTATAATGATTGAGGCTTATTGTTAACATCTCGGAAAGCCAACAGTCAAAATAAAAAGCATTCAGACCAGATCAATTTGATTACTCGTTTTTCACCATTAAGTTCTGCAATACAAAAGATTGTGAGGAAGCACAGTAATGTTATTCAAGTAGTGCCTGGATTGACAAATAAAAAAATACGCTGTGTCTGGAGTAGGAGCAGTAATATCAAGGAACAATTGAGTCCGGCGACTTTAAGATCGGTGACACCTAAATTGTCCGGTGACAGGATAGGTCACAGGAAGTGTGGGGGATGCGATATTTGCGACATCACCATGGAAATAGAGTCATTTCAGTATAATGGTGTGACTTATAAGTTGAAGAGGTATACTACTTGTGAATCATCGAACGTGGTATATGCAATAATCTATCACTGTGAACTAATTTATATAGGGAAGACCATCCGATTATTTAAAACCAGGATGACAGAGCACCGGAGGCAACTTAAATGTAGAGTAAAAGAGGCTCCACTGGTGCAGCATTGCTTGAATGAAGGCCATATTTTCAAGCAATTACGATGCTTTTGCATTGATATGGTAGATGCAGGGGCAATGGGAAAATCATTGGAACAAGTGTTACTTATAAAAGAACAACATTGGATGTTTACTTTGAATTCAGTAACCCCGTGGGGATTAAATGCAATGATAGAATGGGCATCATGCATATAAATGCAAAATAGATAATAATATAAGGAGAAGGTGATCGAAAAATTGAAAAGAGGGTTATATGTGGAATTTGACATAGATAATGCATGACGTCATGAGATTAGCACGCCAAAAATGAAGGAGCCAATGGGGATTTCTTTGGATGAGGTGAGAGGAATAATGTTTTTACATAAGTTGGGGTGGGTACATAGACCACATGCGTCGTGTTTTTCAGCTGGAAAAAGAAAGTACGGATTTGAAGGTTGTCAGACGGGTGCCTGGGTGAGAATGTTCACAGTCTTGGCAAAGGCATATATCAATATGATTTGCAAGGGATTGTGGGAAATGCAGTCCATTCACACCAGACACAGCCGCTCTCAATAATTAGTTGTGCTTGAGTGTAAAGCCAATAAGATATTTATTTATGGGGTTATTTCTCCCAACACAGATATGCTTGGTAGCACATAAAACAGGATACTTGCTTTCAGTGTTAAACTTAGAAAAACAAAATCAGGAAAACATCAGCTGAACTTGTCAGGCAATCAAAGCAAAAGAATAAAGACCTGGTTGGTAACAAACTGGTCTTTTCTGTAGGCTCTAGCTAATATTTTCTTAGCAGTGCTTTAATCAACAAACAAAACCCACAAAGTAGGGAAAAACTGTTCTTTTCAGGTTAACTTCTTACATCTTCACACATAGACTCAGAAGTGATTTCCTCAGAGCTCACAAGCAATTAGGTAAGGCTCAATTGCTAGCAGTTACCCAGCTGAAACCCCTTAGCTGGCTTGCTTTCTACTGCATGGCTCAAATCCTACTCAGGAGCTTTTCTGAGTAGATTAAAGAACAAGTTTGTATTTCTTTGTGATGGTTGTTGTACTTTGTAACAGAAATTTACCAAAGGAGTTTAGACAGAGAGCAATCCATGTATTCACAGCCTCTATCTACCACCGCTCCCCCTTCTTCAACAATCATGGGTTCAATATCATGGATTGGCACAGAGGAATTTCTCAATGGAGCACTCTCAGGAGAATACTTGTTTCCCTGCTGTCTTTCAAGGGTATAGCTAGGGCATAGATCAGTGTTCATATCTGAGCTTCCATTGCTGTTAGAGTTCCTCTCTAAATAGCCTGGCCAGTATGTAGTCCAGTTCTTATGTCCAGCCTTCCAATCCAGATCCCTGGACACTGGATCTCTCTTCACATACCTTCTGGCACGGGTCTTAGGGTCCCTTCCACGTGCAGCTGTCTCCCTCACAGGTACCGTCTGGAGATTCCTAGCTCTGCAGCACCATTCCTCTGGCTTTCCCCAGTCCAATGGTGTAAGCTTGCCTTTGGAATGCCTTCCAGTATACGTACTGCTATGGACTCCTTTAGACCTCCCAAATGCTTTTCTCTTCTTTCTTCCAAAGGGTTTCTTGCCCTCTCTGTCCGTCCGCTCTGGCTTCTGCTTCTGATGATCCTCCAGATGATGAAGCTGTCCAAGATCATGAAGATATCCAAACTGATCAAGATGAGGATGATTCTCTGTAGAATAAACTCTACCTTTATTCTGCTTAGATGAGTGCTCCACCCTAGCACAGCGCAGCTGTGCTGAATCAGGCCCTGCCCTTTGAGATGAGTGCTTGGGGATTACCTCATAGCCCTCCTGATTGAACACACGTTTCCCCACTTCAGCTCCTCTAATGGCTGTTGGAAACCTGGTGCATTCTGGGACTGGTAGTCTTTTATGGAAAAATTCTGTTTTCTTATTTCTACCAGAACTGACAGGTTGCTTGTTCAGAGTCACTTCACCTTTACTATAGCTCCTTCCTGAGCTATGATAAGCTTCCTTATCACATACCCCCTGCTTAAGTTATTACGGACTGGTTTAACTGGTGAAACTTCTTCTCTACAGTCCGTAATACGGGAAAGGGCATCCGCATTCTTGTGTAACTTCCCAGCACGATGTTCCACTTGAAAATCAAATGCCTGTAAGGCCATGTACCAGCGTGTCAACCTGGCATTGTGGTTCTTCATTTGCTGCAACCACTTAAGTGGGGCATGGTCTGTGACCAACTGGAACTTTCTCCTTGTAAGGTAAAACCTTAACGCCTCCACTGACCACTTTATAGCTAAACATTCTTTTTCTATTGTGGAATACTTTTGTTCAGCCGGTGACAACTTCCTGCTCAGGTACATCACAGGATGCTCCTCCCCTTCATGACACTGGGATAGAACCACTCCTAGCCCTACATCCGATGCATCTGTTTGAACCAGAAAGGGTTTCCTGAAGTCCACCCCTTCCAGTACCGGTCCTGTATACAATTTTCCTTTTAGGACTGAAATGCTTTTTCAGCTTCAGGTGTCCACTTTAGCTGGTTTGGACAATTCTTCCGCAGCATATCCGTGAAAATTGCACTTTTCTCTGCAAATTGCGGTATAAATCTGCGGTAGTATCCAATAAGTCCCAAGAAACCTCTTAGTTGTTTCTTTGTTGTTGGAGTGGGAAAATTCCTGATGCTATCTACCTTACTTATTAGAGGTTTAATTTTTCCTCTTCCCACTAGGTGGCCCAGGTATTTTACCTCCCTATTTGCAAAGGCACACTTCTTCGGGTTTAAAGTGATTCCCGCTTGCTTCATGGAGCACAAGACTGCCCTGATCCTCTTTAGATGTTCTGCCCAGGTGTTACTATGGATTATGACATCATCCATATATGCAAAAGCATAATTTTGGTGGGGTCGAAGTACCTGATCCACTAACCTTTGGCAGGTAGCCGCTGCTCCATGCAGTCCGAAAGGCATCCTCTTGAACTGGAAAAGGCCAACGGGGGTGCTGAACGCAGTCTTCGGCTTCGACTCCCTGGTTAGAGGGATTTGCCAATATCCTTTTGTCATATCAAGGGTGGTTAAGTATTGAGCTTGTCCAAGCTGGTCCAACAGCTCTTCAATTCTTGGCATTGGATATGCATCAAAAACTGATATTGCGTTTACCTGCCGGAAGTCAATACAAAATCTTAAAGATCCATCAGGCTTCGGCACCAGGACTATGGGACTATTCCAGGGACTCTTTGACTCCTCTATTACTCCCATGTCCAACATCTCCTGGACTTGTGCCACAACTTCCTGTCTCTTGGCTTCAGGCAAGCGATATGGCCTTTGACGAATTAATTTCTCAGGTGGAGTTATTATTTCATGAGCCACCAAATGTGTCTCCCCAGGTATGGGTGTCAACACATATGGGAATTCTTTAAGCAGTTTCCTAATTTCTTCCTGTTGTACCACTGTCAGGTCCTCACCTATTTGTGGCTCTGATTTTTCTTTACAATCGGATACCTGGGATCCCAAATCTTCCTCTTCATTCATCCTCCCTCTCTCGGGCACAGGTGGCAGCTAGGCTTTTAACCCCTTTGACGTCAGTAGAACCAAAGCCTTTGGTTCCACGCTCAGAATTTTCCAGAGATGTGACCTCCTCCACAGGTGGAAAACCCAGTCTCTCACAGATCAATTGGGCAATTCTGTCTCCTGTCTTCACGTGATAATCATTCTGTCCAAAATTAAGTAACAGAACTTTAATATTGCCCCTGTAATCGGATTGCTTTTGCGCAAAAAGGATTTACTTGCTCAGGTGCCTCTGGTGTTGGGCGGTATATCAAATTTTAATTAAACATAAACATAAACATAAACATCGATAAAATATTTAAGGGCTAATCCGGACCTTGGGGCTACTCTCCCTTAGCATCCAATAGGTATTTCCACTTGGAGACCAGTGTCAACCAGGGCTCTCCCTTGGCTAGGTACAGTCACATTTTCTATGCTGCACAGGTCAAACCCAGCAGCTTGAGGGGTTGCCCGCTTAGGAGCTTGGGCCTTCTCTGTGACCCTATGGTACTTTAAGACAAATGTCTGCTTTGGGTTAGTTTGGTCTTCTGGACGCTTAACCATCTTTTTAGCTGGGGTCTGAGGACTTCCAAATAAAGGCCTGGGAGCTATTACCATTAATCCTTCTCCCTCCTTCTTTCCTAGTCCTTCCACTAGACCCTGCTTAAATCTTGGCCAGTCTCTTCCTAGAACCAAATCAAAGGGTAGCCTAGGCACCACTGCTAACAGGACTTCCTCTTGTTTCCCCAGGCACTTAACCTTAGCCTATAGGTGGGATATGATGTTGCAGCACAATGAATGCATCTGATGTGAACTTGGCTTTCAGGGGTTCTAGGCACAAATCCTTCTTGGGCCTCTATTCTCTTCCAAAGCCTTTTTGACATCATACTCTGGTCTTCCCCAGAGTCTAACAAGAAATAATATACCGGAATCACTTAAAATATCACCTCTCTACTCAATAATTAGAATTACAAAACTTTTTGTCGGAGTTATGCCGTAGGAGGGGCCAGAGGGAGCCAGCCCCCCTCCAGACTGCTAGCTTCTTTTATTTTATTTAAATCAATAGTTCCTCAACCATAACACTTATCTCAAAACTTTCGTTGAACTTCCCAGTAGTCGTCGCTCTTGCAAAAGAACACCAGCACGACGTGCACGTTTCGGGTAGATATACCCTGTTTCAAGTGCTTCTAAACTACCAAATCATAGGCAACGAAAAACAATAAAGACCGCCGTCAATGCGGCTGAGGTTATGCTGAATTGTTTGAGCAGTTAAAACCGGAAGCAAAGATATATAAGGAACTAACCAATCAGAGGCGGGAAGAACCCCACTGACAGGGGAATCCCTGTCCTGATTGGAATATGGAGAAACATTGTCATATGACGCTCAACCATTCAATCTCTTGATTCAGTCCATGCGGTGTAACCGAGTTCAGATTAAATATCCATCGTTGTTCCAATGTTTGCAACCTCACTATACGGTCACCACCACGAGGATCGGCAGGAACATGATCTATAACTGACCACTGTAGGGTTTCAAATGCATGGTTGTACTGTAGACAATGAGGTACGATCGGGGCTGTAAGAACTTTATGACGCAAGCGTGAGGCATGCTCCGATAGACGAACCTTCGCCGGACGAGTGGTCCGGCCCACATAGGTCAAGGCACAGGGGCAGATAAGAATATAGACTACAAAGACTGAACCGCATGTAGTGTCCCAGGATCTCTTAAAGGGCCGAGAGCGACCGGGGTAGTGCCAATCCACCCCCGATAAGGTGGTAGCACAATAGGGGCAAGATCCACATGGGGAATGACCACGCGTGACAGGAGGTCGATGTATACGGTCTTCAGCCAAAGATGTTTTCATTAGCCAATCAGCCAAATTCTTCCCTCTAGAGAACGCCAAACGTAAAGGTTTTTGAAAACAATCAAAAGGCTGCAGAATAGACCAGTGGTGTTGTAAAATCTGTAGAACCGCCGTGCTCTGTTCCATATAGGGGAGTATTCCCGTAATCGACTCAGTCGAACTGGAAGAATTTGGATCAACACGGGTGTATTGTGGATCCAGTAGCCATTCGCGATGGGTATAACGTGCCCGTTTCATTGCTTTGACAATGACCGTTCTTGGGTAGCCCCGTTGTTCCAATCTTGAACATAGATCAGACGCATGAATCTTGAAATCTGCCAAGGTATGGCAAATACGACGAAGTCTTAAAAACTGACCATATGGTAAACCCCGTCGCAAGGGGCCCGGGTGGTGGCTGTGAAAATGCAACAAACTGTTGCGTTGTACTGGTTTTCGAAAAAGAGAGGTCAAAAGACTACCTTCAAATAAAGTGACTTGAACATCCAGAAAATCAACAGTTGATGAACTTGTGTGAGCAGTAAATTGTATATTTGAGCGCAGAGTATTCAATCAAGCGTTTTCTTGATGATATATTTTTCATTTGGACAGCAGACTCCTCTTCTTTGATGGAATTTATATCCTGGTTGAATACTCTGCGCTCAAATATACAATTTACTGCTCACACAAGTTCATCAACTGTTGATTTTCTGGATGTTCAAGTCACTTTATTTGAAGGTAGTCTTTTGACCTCTCTTTTTCGAAAACCAATACAACGCAACAGTTTGTTGCATTCTCACAGCCACCACCCGTGCCCCTTGCGACGGGGTTTACCATATGGTCAGTTTTTAAGACTTCGTCGTATTTGCCATACCTTGGCAGATTTCAAGATTCATGCGTCTGATCTATGTTCAAGATTGGAACAACGGGGCTACCCAAGAACGGTCATTGTCAAAGCAATGAAACGGGCACGTTATACCCATCGCGAATGGCTACTGGATCCACAATACACCCGTGTTGATCCAAATTCTTCCAGTTCGACTGAGTCGATTACGGGAATACTCCCCTATATGGAACAGAGCACGGCGGTTCTACAGATTTTACAACACCACTGGTCTATTCTGCAGCCTTTTGATTGTTTTCAAAAACCTTTACGTTTGGCGTTCTCTAGAGGGCTGATTGGCTAATGAAAACATCTTTGGCTGAAGACCGTATCCATCGACCTCCTGTCACGCGTGGTCATTCCCCATGTGGATCTTGCCCCTATTGTACTACCACCTTATCGGGGGTGGATTGGCACTACCCCGGTCGCTCTCGGCCCTTTAAGAGATCCTGGGACACTACATGCGGTTCAGTCTTTGTAGTCTATATTCTTATCTGCCCCTGTGCCTTGACCTATGTGGGCCGGACCACTCGTCCGGCGAAGGTTCGTCTATCGGAGCATGCCTCACGCTTGCGTCATAAAGTTCTTACAGTCCCGATCGTACCTCATTGTCTACAGTACAACCATGCATTTGAAACCCTACAGTGGTCAGTTATAGATCATGTTCCTGCCGATCCTCGTGGTGGTGACCGTATAGTGAGGTTGCAAACATTGGAACAACGATTGATATTTAATCTGAACTCGGTTACACCGCATGGACTGAATCAAGAGATTGAATGGTTGAGCGTCATATGACAATGTTTCTCCATATTCCAATCAGGACAGGGATTCCCCTTTCAGTGGGGTTCTTCCCGCCTCTGATTGGTTAGTTCCTTATATATCTTTGCTTCCGGTTTTAACGGCCCAAACAATTCAGCATAACCTCAGCCGCATTGACGGCGGTCTTTATTGTTTTTCGTTGCCTATGATTTGGTAGTTTAGAAGCACTTGAAACAGGGTATATCTACCCGAAACGTGCACGTCGTGCTGGTGTTCTTTTGCAAGAGCGACGACTACTGGGAAGTTCAACGAAAGTTTTGAGATAAGTGTTATGGTTGAGGAACTATTGATTTAAATAAAATAAAAGAAGCTAGCAGTCTGGAGGGGGGCTGGCTCCCTCTGGCCCCTCCTACGGCATAGCTCCGACAAAAAGTTTTGTAATTCTAATTATTGAGTAGAGAGGTGATATTTTAAGTGATTCCGGTATATTATTTCTTGTAATTTGTTTCACTGGAGTGGGGGGGGGGTGATATTTTGGATATTCCAGAGTCTAACAAAGCATTTGTGGTAATTCCTTGCACAGCAACCATCAAAAGAAATCCTTTTCTGGGCTGTTTTAAATCCACACCCATTAAGCTAGTGTGTGTCTGGCATCCCTTTTCTAAATGTCCCCATTTTCCACACTTGAAACATTTCTTTTCACTCCACTGTGTCATCTGGTTTGGCACAGTACATTTATTTTCAGAAACACTTTTAAGAATTTTCTTTTCTGATACAGCACAACTTGCCTCAGCACCCATCCTCAGAGGGCCACCCATTCTATGGCAAGCCTGCGTGGCTTCCAAGAATCTCTCTGCTAGCATGGTTGCCTCTCCAGAACTTTGGCAATTTTGCTGTATAAGGAAAGTGTGCAAATCTTTAGGCAGAGCAGACATAAATTGTTCAATCATAATAATGTCTAATAACATTTCTACCGTCTTTTGCTCAGGCTCCAACCATTTTACAGCTAATCCTCTGATTCTCTGACTCAGAGCCCTGGGTGTCTCACCCACTCTCAATGTAGTAGCTCTAAACATTCGCCTATACTCTGAAATAGACAACCCTAGGCAATCTCTAATAGCAGCCTTTACATCCTTATAATTCAAAGCCTGGGCTGCTGGCATTGCTCTGTAAGCTGCAAGCGCCTCTCCAGTTAATGAGGCTGCCAGCCTTACTGCCCACTGGGTCTCTGGCCATGCTAATGCTTGTGCCACTCTTTCAAAAGACTCTAGAAAATCATCAACATTATCATCTGGAGTTAGCTTCCCAAAACTATATGCCCCAATTCCCTGATTGAGTCCCATACTGTCCACATGTGGTGTACCAGTATTTACTGCTGGTCTTGCATCTGGTCCACTTTGGTTCTGCAGTTTAATTAGGGCTTGCACCAGATCAAGCACTGGCTTCTGCTGGTCCATTAAGGCTTTCATAGCAGCGTCCTGAGCTTGCTGCGATAGCTCCTGTTGCCTGCTAAACTGGGCTGCCATCCAGCTAGCCATCTCCCTCGGATCCATCTTGATCCCTGCAAGAAAACACAAAAAAAAAAAAAACCACAGTGCACCACCTTCCAAACAGGTGGGTTTTTTTTCTACTTTTTTTTTTCAATTACCCCTGTGCCTTACTCCCATCCACCACTAGACATGCCCAGGTACTTGTTACCTTATGCCAGTGATGAATCCAGCTCTGCACAGGGTCTTTTCCTCCTGGGACAGCTACTTGGAACAGCCACCTCTCCTCCAAAGTGCAGTTGAGGGAAAACCCTTTTTTTTTTTTCAGCTTTAAACTTGAACTGTTTTTTTTCTTCAGATTTGAGTTGTAATCCTTAGCAAGTAAATCCTTTTTGCGCAAAAGCAATCCGAAAAACTACGCCATTTGTCAGACGGGTGCCTGGGTGAGAATGTTCACAGTCTTGGCAAAGGCATATATCAATATGATTTGCAAGGGATTGTGGGAAATGCAGTCCATTCACACCAGACACAGCCGCTCTCAATAATTAGTTGTGCTTAAGTGTAAAGCCAATAAGATATTTATTTATGGGGTTATTTCTCCCAACACAGATATGCTTGGTAGCACATAAAACAGGATACTTGCTTTCAGTGTTAAACTTAGAAAAACAAAATCAGGAAAACATCAGCTGAACTTGTCAGGCAATCAAAGCAAAAGAATAAAGACCTGGTTGGTAACAAACTGGTCTTTTCTGTAGGCTCTAGCTAATATTTTCTTAGCAGTGCTTTAATCAACAAACAAAACCCACAAAGTAGGGAAAAACTGTTCTTTTCAAGTTAACTTCTTATATCTTCACACATAGACTCAGAAGTGATTTCCTCAGAGCTCACAAGCAATTAGGTAAGGCTCAATTGCTAGCAGTTACCCAGCTGAAACCCCTTAGCTGGCTTGCTTTCTACTGCATGGCTCAAATCCTACTCAGGAGCTTTTCTGAGTAGATTAAAGAACAAGTTTGTATTTCTTTGTGATGGTTGTTGTACTTTGTAACAGAAATTTACCAAAGGAGTTTAGACAGAGAGAAATTCATGTATTCACAGCCTGTATCTACCACCGCTCCCCCTTCTTCAACAATCATGGGTTCAATATCATGGATTGGCACAGAGGAATTTCTCAATGGAGCACTCTCAGGAGAATACTTGTTTCCCTGCTGTCTTTCAAAGGTATAGCTAGGGCATAGATCAGTGTTCATATCTGAGCTTCCATTGCTGTTAGAGTTCCTCTCTAAATAGCCTGGCCAGTATGTAGTCCAGTTCTTATGTCCAGCCTTCCAATCCAGATCCCTGGACACTGGATCTCTCTTCACATACCTTCTGGCACAGGTCTTAGGGTCCCTTCCATGTGCAGCCGTCTCCCTCACAGGTACCGTCTGGAGATTCCTAGCTCTGCAGCACCATTCCTCTGGCTTTCCCCAGTCCAATGGTGTAAGCTTGCCTTTGGAATGCCTTCCAGTATACGTACTGCTATGGACTCCTTTAGACCTCCCAAATGCTTTTCTCTTCTTTCTTCCAAAGGGTTTCTTGCCCTCTCTGTCCGTCCGCTCTGGCTTCTGCTTCTGATGATCCTCCAGATGATGAAGCTGTCCAAGATCATGAAGATATCCAAACTGATCAAGATGAGGATGATTCTCTGTAGAATAAACTCTACCTTTATTCTGCTTAGATGAGTGCTCCACCCTAGCACAGCGCAGCTGTGCTGAATCAGGCCCTGCCCTTTGAGATGAGTGCTTGGGGATTACCTCATAGCCCTCCTGATTGAACACACGTTTCCCCACTTCAGCTCCTCTAATGGCTGTTGGAAACCTGGTGCATTCTGGGACTGGTAGTCTTTTATGGAAAAATTCTGTTTTCTTATTTCTACCAGAACTGACAGGTTGCTTGTTCAGAGTCACTTCACCTTTACTATAGCTCCTTCCTGAGCTATGATAAGCTTCCTTATCACAAGGATGAGTAAGAGTTCGGCTGTTGAATACGTGTGCAGCATCAACTCACAGGTTTGATTTTAACTTATAGTTCTGAGTTAGATAAGTGGATAAGGAAAACAGAACAAGTGAGAAGTTTTTTTTACTTTTTCTGTTGTTTTTTAGTGTAATGGTGGAAGTGGGTAATCCCCTGAAGAAACAAACTATAGTGAAACGCATGGATGCCTCAAATTCAGGCGTTGGGACACACGAGAAAGTGTGAGAGAGCACCTCAAGAAGAAAAGGAAAGTTAATACTCGAGTGGCAGCATAAGAACTTTGGTCACAGAACCGTTTTTTTTGAATAACAATGGTGCTTCCAAATTGTGAAAACACGAGTGAATAATCTAGAGACACATAAGGGTAATGAAGCTGAGTACTTTTGGATAAGTTTGAAGAAATGAATGGAGTTCTTCTCACTAAAAAAAATTGAATATCACCAGTTAATCCCACTGAGAAGGTCATTGATGTCAATAAGCACAGAATTAGGACTCATAATTTGGGTCCAAGTTTTAAGTGCTGTTATTTGTCTGAGACCTTTGTGAATTTATAAAATAGTCTTAAAAATACTAAAAAAAAGTTTGAGTTTTCGTATGGTGAAGGTTGAGTGAGTTTTAATTATATTTGCGCTTCTTACAGTAATCACTCAGAAGAGAGACTGTATTTACATTTGTTTATAATTGCTTTTGACATATAATAGACTCCGGTAGTGTGTGGACCCTCATTCGCCTAGAATCTGTAACCCACTTTCAAACCAATTATGCAAAGATGGCAATGCTGGCCTGTGTGCATGGAGACCAGAGGCAGTATCCAACGGCACAGGTTTCACTCAAGAATCCAGCAGGGCAAATTGTGTTCGAGGTCATGGTTCTGCCCTAGCTACTGTATCCAGTAGTGATTGGCTGAGACTACCCAAACTTCGAAGCAATATGGATCCAGCTAACTGACGACTCTACTAAGTTGGACCAGGAAGATTTCTCAGAGATCTTCCCCCTGGAAGACAGGGTACTATATGTCAAGGCTTCCGAGCTTGATAAGTCCCGGAATCGGTGTTGTCAGGAAAAGCTATGTTACCAATAGAATCTGAGGGCAGCTGGGAGGGGGGGGAGAGAGATCCGGGAAAGGAACGCCTAGGGAAGAAACCCTGGGGATAGCTCAGGGAACAGAAGTAGTGACCCAAATACAATTGGCACCTTTCCAGAGTGGTGCCTGGGGGAAGACTCAAGGAGCTTCAGGAGGGTCCATCAAGAGGATGAGTCCCTTATGTACTTGAAATCCTGTTTTGGAGGTGAATGGGGTTCCAGTAGGTAATGAAGAAGCCTCTGCAAGAACATTTTCCTATTTTGTGCTAAAGGGAGATTTATTATACAGATTGGCTGAGGGGGCCCTAGAGGGGGAAGAGGTAGAACAACTGATAGTTCCCCACCCCTATCCTTAGTAGGTGTTATCGTGGGCTCATAGCCATTTATTAGGAGGACACCTGGGGATGGAGAAAACACTAGAATGTGTTTTAGCCTAATTTTTCTGGCCGGGGGTACATAAACAGGTTCAGCTATATTGCCAGTCATGCCCCACCTGCCAACTTCATAACCCTGCCAGAGTCCAACCTGCCTCTCTAGTGCCTATGCCTGTCATTGAAACCCCATTTGAAAGAATGGCCATGGACCCAAGACAACAAGTATATTTTAGTCAACTAGACTATGCTACCCGCTACCTGGAGGCCATTGCTCTAAGAAATATGAAAACTCCTATGTTAGCAAATGCCCTCTGGGAAGTTTATCATGGGTGGGAATACCCAATGAGATCCTCACAAATCAGGGAACATCCTTTGTATCAAAAATAATGAAGCAAATGTGTACCTTGGTGAAGGTCAAGATGCTGAAAGCATCGGTATGTCATCCACAGATGGATGGTTTCATTGAGTGCTTCTATAAAACTCTGAAACAGATGTTTAAAAAGTTCATGCAGGAGGATGGGAAGAATTGGGACATTCTCTTACCCTATTTGATGTTTGCCATCCATGAGGTACCTCAGTGTTCCACAGGGTTTTTGTTTTTGAGTTGGAAGATGGACAAAAGGCATATTAGATGTGATAAGGAAAACCTGAGAAGAACCTCGTGCAAGTGGAGTACATTATACAACTTCAGACTGGCTGAGGAAAGCCAGAGAGATGGCCAAACTCAGTCTGGAAAAATCCCAAGCCGAGCAGGTCAGTGTCTAGAACTGGACAGCCGTACACTGCACCTTCCAACTGGGAGACAGAGTTTTAGTCTTGCTTCCTTCATCTGAAAGCAAGTTACTCTGTAAATGGCAGGGGCCCTATGAGATTGAAGAGAAAGTAAGGTCTGTTAACTACAGTATTGCCCAGCTGTATAAATGGAAGAAAGGCAAAATATATCATATTAATCAATTGAAAAAGTGGACTCCAGTGACAGCTATGATGGTACATGAAGATGATTTTGGGCCAGATATTTCAGACCCATTATATCCAGCTCAATCCCAATTGGAGACCAGCTCTTTGCTGCCCATAAAAGAGATCTAGAAGGTTTGATCTACCGGAACTTAAATGTGTTCTCCATCTGCCCAGGATGAACCCACCTCATTTGTCACAATATCATTACTGACCCTAGGGTGGTTATCCAGCAATGACCTTATTGGATTCTGGAAGCCCGGCTACAGGCCATCATTAAGGAGCTAGAAGAAATGCTTAACCTGGGAGTAATAGAAGAGTCTATGAATGATTAATCATCACCCATTGTCTTTGTTCCTGAACCCAACAGAAGCATCAGATTCTGCATTTACTTCTGGAGGGTCAATGCAGCTTCTAAACTGGCAGCATATTCCATGCCCAGAGAAGATGAGCTAATCAAGAGACTCCATGGAGCATGCTTTATATCAACCTTGGTTTTGACCAAGGGATACTGGCAGGTGCTCTTGACTCTGGCTGCCACTGAAACTACTTTCTCAACACTACAAAGTCTGTTCTAGTTTACAGTGTTTCCCTTTGGATTACATGGGGCTCCTACCACTTTACAATGCCTAGTCAACTACCTACCAAGACCACAAAAGGAGTATGCGGCTGCATTTCTTGCGGACATTGTGATCTATAGCAGAGACTGGTCCACCCATCTAACCCAAGTATAAGCCATGTTAACCAGCCTGCAGAAGACTGGGTTGAGAGGGGGCGGAGCCCGATGTCCAGCGGGATGGTCGCATAACGCTGAGGCTCCCGAGAGGCCTACTCAGAATCCTGAATTAACACCGGACATACTTGAACTTCTGCTCTGATCTTGCCGGGGCACATTGGTGAGATGGCGGGGACCAAACCCACGCGCCTGGAATTTGGATCTCCAGCGGCTTCTCACGGCAAACGCTCCAAAACTGAACCCCCGTCCCCGCAGAAGGGGCTGGCTTTGCGCGAGGGCCCCGAAATGCAGCAGGAAATCCTCGCAGAGATTAGAGGGGTTAAGGACCTCGTGCAGTCAAACGGTGAAGCACTCCGAGCGCTGCGGGAAGATCTTGGTGTACTGCAAGGCAGGCTAGAGGGGCTCTCTTCACGTCAGGACAAAATGGAGAGCATATTAGACTCCCATGCGGCCCGGTTGTCCAAACTCGACAAAGTTGAACGTCAGGTACGGGCCTTGCAGAAAGAAGTGGAAGATGGCAATAATAGAGCGCGCCGCAACAACCTACGACTCGTGGGCATACCGGAGGGAGCGGAATCAGGAGACATGAAAGAGTTTTTATGTAAAATCCTCCCTTCCCTGCTCCAAATCACCTTTACCAAAGAATTGGAGATCGATCGCGCTCATCGTGTACCCACAAACATAACGCTCAACAGGAAGACCCCGCGGCCTATCATCTTTCGACTTTTGAGATATCAACATGTGGAGCAAATTCTCAGTGCCTCTCGGGCAAAGGGCCATATGGAGTTTGAGAGCCACAAGATCTCCTTCTATCCTGACTTGGCTAAACCCACGGTCGACCGCCGAAAGCGCTTTCTGGAATTCCGGCCGAGGCTTCAACAACTACAAGCACGCTATGGCCTGATGTATCCGGCCAAGCTCCGAGTCACGCTTCACAATCAGACAAGAACATTTGAGGACCCTGATCTACTAGCGGAGTTTTTGGATTCTAAAGAAGCCGACTTGATGCGCTGACTTCCAGAATATTCCTGCAAGTATTCTCATATCCGCTGTACCTGCCATATTGGATTTGCCGCGGCTCAGCAAAGAATCTGGCGAGGGCGGTTTGTTGCCTTATTTTTGATGATATCTGTGACCCGACTCCATCTACCCACAGTAGCCTCGATGAGTATCAGAGACAGTGTTAATTATGGACTCTGGTGTTTCTTTTCTCTTTTCATGTCTTTTTCTTCCTCTCTAGGGCCTCCTCCCGCAGACATATGGTCGCCATTTTCATTGGGGGTTTTGCTTCTTCTCTAAGTTACTTTGATACATACTTTTCAATATGGGGTGTATTAGCCAGCATACTCGGTGATTATGTCATTGTTGCACAGATTCTGATTATGTTGTATGTTTTCAAGCGCCCTTACCTAAAATGTCTATTACCGATTGATGGCACCATGTAAGATTTTCTCATTGAACGTAAAAGGAATCAATAATCCGATAAAACGGAAGAAAATCCTAAGCTATCTAAGTCATGAAGCTGCGGACCTGATTTTCCTCCAAGAAACGCATTTAAATTCGAAGGAAACTCTTAAACTCAATATTAAACCTTACATGGTGGCCGCCTATTCCCCAGTCGTTTCTAAGAAATGTGGGGTTGCCATACTGGTTAGGAAATCTCTGCATGCTACTATTATTGCGACTAGCTCAGATACAGCAGGTAGATGGTCCAGAGTTCACCTCAAGATAGGTAGCCTTGAAGTTACATGTATATGCCTTTATGCTCCTAATGTGGATGACCCTGCCTTTTTTGCTACCATTGCTCAGGTTGCGCAGGCCTCTGCTAATACTTCATTGATAATAGGGGGGGATTTCAATTTAGTTCTTGATCCCCTGATTGACAAACAGCCGCCTAGGACAAGTGGTCCCCCCAAGAGTCACACCACGCTTACCTCTTTGATCAAAGATCTTGCTTTAGTTGATCTATAGAGGTTACTACACCCCAATGAGCTTGACTTTACCTTCTTCTCTTCCCCTCACAAATCCCAGTCTCGCATAGATTTCTTTCTAATATCAAAACTGTTAGTTCCTCAGGTGGACACTGCAAAGATTCACTCCCAACATATTTCAGATCATGCTGCTATTTCTTTTCAATTACACACTACTGCACCCCAAGGGAATTCGGGGGCCTGGTTCTTTGATAGAGCCCTGTTAACTCAGCCAGAGTTCCAGTTAGAAATTCGAGCAGCCATACAGGATTACTTCCATTTTAATTTACCCCAGGATACTGCGAATTGGGCTTGGTGGGAGGGTTTCAAAGCGGCCATTCGGGCAACGATCACTAGCTATCAAATCCGCCTGCGGAAACAACGCAAACAGCAGCTACTCATACTAGACCAACAAATCAAAGCAGGCGAACGAGTTCTAACTTCACGTACTGATCCATGTGTCTTAATTCGCTTACAGCGTCTCCGTTTTCAATATAATGCAATCCACTCAACTGCAGCTTCTAAGAGTATTGAGCTTCAACGAGGGACATACTATCGTGAAAACAAACGAGCCGGTCGACTTTTAGCCAACGCCTTGAAAGGTCAAAAAGAAGCCAAACACGTAGCGGCCCTTCGAGCCCCACAGGGAGGGGGCATATTGACCACAGACTCCGATATTGTAGAACTCTTTCGGGATTTCTATACCCGCCTATATCAATCTGAATGTGAGTTCTCATCAGAGACCTTCGAGCGATTGCTTTCTGGTATTCAGCGGCCGACCCTCTCTGAAGCTGATAGGGATGCGCTAGATGAACCCTTCTCTACTTCAGAGATCCAATCTGCCCTAAAACGAACAGCCTCGGGTCGAGCCGCAGGGCCTGATGGTCTCCCGACCGAATTCTACAGAACGTTCAGTGCAGATTTAGTTCCCTACTTAAAACTCTATTTTACTGCCCTTGCGGTAGATACATCCTCTTTGGGATCCTTTTCTGCAGCTAATGTGGTAGTATTTGAGAAAGAAGGCAGAGACCCGCTGCTAACCGCCAACTACCGTCCAATCTCCCTACTTAATGCCGATTATAAGATCTTCGCAACGATCTTGGCCACCCGGCTATCTGACAGGATGGCCACCCTAATCCATCCCGACCAATGCGGTTTTATACCCGGCCGATCCACCGCTGACAATGCTCGGACCTTGTGCCATGTGCTATCCAGTGCTGCCAATCTAGATCACCCATGGGTGGGTCTTTCCCTAGATGCTGAAAAAGCCTTTGATCGCCTAGAATGGCCCTTCTTATTTGCAGTTCTCCGATGGTATGGCTTTGGGGAGGGCTTCCTCCGCTACCTCCAAGTCATGTATACTCAACCCGTCGCCAGTATTTGTGTAAATGCCATTAAGTCTCAGCCTTTTAATCTCCAAAGAGGCACGCGTCAAGGTTGCCCCCTATCACCAATGCTCTTTGATCTAGCTCTTGAACCCCTCGCCCTCCTTATTAGACAGTCCGCACGTATTCGAGGTGTCCCCTTCAGTCACAGAGAGATTAAACTCTCTGCATATGCAGATGACCTTATGCTTTTCGTATCCCTTGATTCGGTTCCAGCTGTCTTGGATCTGATTGATGGATACTCGCAATTATCGGGCTATAAAATTAACTGGACCAAATCTGTAGCATTCCCACTGAACCGCTGGGTACATGAGGCTGACATGCAGGCCTTTTCTTTCCTTTGGCAACCCCGCATGGTGAAATATCTTGGGGTCCATTACTGTTCTCCTTTAGAAGACACTATCAGTTTTAATGCCAAAGAGGTAGTCTCCAAAGTCCGTGAGCTCACAAATCGTTGGTTTCCCTTATCCCTTACATGGTGGGGCCGCCTAGAAACTGTGAAAATGATGATAGTCCCCAAAGTGAACTACATTTTAGAAATGCTGCCATGCTTACTCCCGCTACACACTTACAAAGATATTGAGGGCCTTCTCGTCCGCTATCTCTGGCAGGGCAAACCACCAAGGATAGCTAAACAAAAACTACAGTCTGCGAAGGAACTAGGGGGTACCAGATTTCCTGATTTTCTCAGATATCATCAAGCCTTCCTACTTAAACAAGGTGCCCGATGGCTAGCTGCCTCAACAGACAGCAGACCAGTTTTGCTTGATATAGAAGAGGAGCTTAGTAGCCCAATTCCGTTGACCCATCTTCCCGGTATGTCCCATCAAGTAGACACCCGCCATCCCCCAATGATTGTCGATACTCTTGCGGCCTTTAACACTCTCATTCTATCACTGGGCCCAAACGTATGTCCTCAGGACGGACTCCCGCTGTGGAATAACCCCAGAATTCAAGTCCTAAATAGAACGATAGCATGGAAACCCTGGTACTCTAGGGGGATCTGGACACCCCAACAGCTCTTCTCTGCAGCTCGTTGGAAAACCTTTTCTGATTTACAAAAGGAATTTGCGTTACCAGCGAAACATTACTTTCAATTGATGCAGCTTCAACACTGCCTCAAAAGTGCTCAAATCATGCCGCCCTCTGTCCCTACTGAGGACGGGCTATTAGAACTAGTTCACTCTATTAGTAGTACACATGGGGTAGCCTCTAACTTTTATAAACTATTATGTCAGGGTACAGATACTGCCACTTTTAGAGCCCAACAAGCCTGGGAGCGCGAACTGCAAACCAATTTAACCCCTGTGCAATGGAGCGTTTTCTGGAGCAAAGTAGTGCGGGTTTCCCGGTCTGCCTCAGTTACCCAAACTCTCTTCTTTTTTGCACATAGATGCTTTTATACTCCAGAAAAAATAGCCAAATGGAACACAACTGCTAGGGACCTGTGTTGGTCTTGCCATACTGCTGTGGGAACACTCGCTCATGTTATTTATGAATGTCCTCAACTACAGGTTTACTGGGGGCGGGTCTGGGGTCGTATTCAATTTATCTTACACCTTCACGAGCCTCTCTCTTGGAAGATTGTGGGACTCCACTCAGTGGCGGAGGTCCCCTCTCTTCCTAAGAAGGGTCGCTTTCTCCTTGATTTCATGCTGGGTATAGCCATATGTTTAATCACGAGGAATTGGAAGGATAGCTCTCGACTTACTGTCAATGAATGGTGGAACCTCGTCTGCTTATATAGTAAGTATGAGCAGATATCTCGGAGAGCTATTCCCCATACCCAAACTCACTCTCGCTTGTCTAAATGGCAGATGCTCAATGATTATGTACAATCTGCTCATTGTTCCGACATGTCTGTTTATTGTGCACTCATCATGTTTCAGATCACCGTTAGGTTTTGTAACACAATAGTGTCAGTACACGCCCGCTTCGGGAATGATTAGTTTTCTAGAGAAGAAGCAGGGGGGAGGGGGGTGGTAGGGGTTTACTTTGGTGTATGTATCACATTCTATGTATCTGTCTTTTAGCTGTATGTCTTCCTTTCCTTTGTTGTTATAAAACGAAAATAAAGAATTAAATAAAAAAAGAAGACTGGGTTGATGGCCAACCCCAAGAAATATTTTCTGGGAGGTCAGGACATTCAATACCTGGGGTATTATTCAGGAATGGGCAGATATGACCCCAACTATGGAAGGCGGATGCCATTGCCCAGGCCCCCATCCCGAAATCAAAGAAGGAGGAGGTTTGTGCCTTCCTTGGATTGATTACTGCTGGTTCATCTCTAATTTTGTAGAGGTGACAGAGCCATTAACCAATCTTCTCTGGAAAAGAGCTCCTGAATGGATCCAGTAGTCACCAGAACTGCACCTGGGCTTCCAGCATCTCAAGGCTGTGTTCTCTGAACCCATTCTGATTAGCCCTGATTTCTCTCTACCCTTTATTATGCAAACTGATGCCTCAGAGGTGGACCTAGGATCCATTCTGGCCCAGGAAGTCAGGGGTGAAGAACATCCCATAGCATTCATCAGCAGGAAACTGCTTCCTTGAGAAAAGCATTATGTGGTGATCGAGAAGGGGGTCCTGGCTGTCAAATGGGTGCTTGAAATCTTCAAATATTACCTGCTTGGCTATCTGTTTATTCTAATACCAGATCATCAACCCAGGGGCGGCCCAAGGAGGATGAGGGGCCATGTACAGAGACTCTGTGTGCGGCCTCATTTGCGTAAATATTTGCATAATGTTAACATGCACTAACTTTTAGTAAACATGCCTCTTAATGAGTGTATGGATAAAGAAAAACTAAAAGATTTATACATTACTATACTCCAGGGCCAACCGCCAGGCACATTAGTAAGTAGTACAACACTGCCCATTTAGAACCCATATCAAACCCACTTTATCATAACAGTACTACCAGGACTCATAAACTACCATACCCTAGCTATCAAAAGGCAACATTGCAAATATTAAACCAATACAGCTCAGAAAATACCAATACATCTCCTACTGGGGAAAGAGAACAAGTGGCACTATCAAATATAAACTACATAAACAGAATACCTCAGCTCAGTTACACATGCAGAACACAGACCATCACCAAACAAAAAACAAGGGATCACAATTTAGAACTAGGAAGACAATAATTAAACTGGTAACCCCAAAAGCCAAACTTGGAATGTACAACAGTGCAGAAATAAAACTATAAATTAATTTCCACTTGTACTAAACAAAATGCAGACTTTAAAGACGCACATTTCCCAGAACTGACATATTCCAGTTAATAAATTCAAAATAAAAAAGTATTTTTCTACCTTTTGTTGTTTGTGAATTTTATTTTTCAGTTGCAATTACTCCAGTCACTTTCTTCTGGTTTGCTATCTCTCCATTGTCTGCTGTCCATTTGTCCTTTCTTCTCTCTTCTAATTTTATTTTCCATTCTCTCTTTACATCTAGCTTAACATACGGATCTAGCTTAACATACGGATCTTTCTCCTTTTGCTCTTTCCTCCATCTCTTTCTTTATTCCTTTCTCATCCACTCAAATTTTACCCCTCCATCCTCAATCCCCACTTACTCTCCCAATACCTGGCCAATCATAGATTTTTCTTCCCTCCAACACAAAATATTTTTCCCCTCTCCATTTCACTCTCCCAGCCCCATCCCATTCTAGTCCTCCCCCAACATCAGCACCTTTCTAGTTCCAGCAGCCACACCCAGCATCCACTCCCTTCTAGGCCCCCCATCAGCCCATTTCCAATCCTAGCCCCCCATCAATCCATTTCCAATCCTATCCTACACTCCATCAGCCCATTTCCAGTCCTAGCTCCCCCATCCATTTCCAGCCCTATCCAAGCCCCACCATCAGCCCATTTCCAACCATTGCCCCCATCAGCCCATTTCCAACCCTAGCCCCCCATCAGCCCATTTCCAGTCCTATCCTAGCCCCACCATCAGCCTATTTCCATTCCTAGCTCCCCCATCCATGTCCCCCCATCAGCCCATTTCCAACACTAGCCTCTCATCAGCCCATTTCCAACCCCAGCCCCCATCAGCCCATTTCCAGTGCTAGCTCCCCCGTCCATTTCTAGTCCTATCCAAGCCCTTCCATCTGCCCATTTCCAACCCTAACCCCCCATCAGCCCATTTTCAGACCTACCCTAGCCCCAACATCAACCCATTTCCAGTCCTAGCTCCCCCATCCATTTCTAGTCCTATCCAAGCCCCACCACCAGCCCGTTTCCAGTCCTAGCCCCCAATCAGCCCATTTCCAGTCCTATCCTAGCCCCACCTTCAGCCCATTTCCAGTCCTCTAAAGCCACCCTGCCTGACATTCAATGCAGGATGTTGTTGGCGCTGGGCCCCCTGAAGTGCGGGGGTCTGTGCGAACAACATTCTTGCACAATGGACGGACCAGCCCTGCATCAACCCCTCAAGTGGTTGGCTCAATATAAGGAGTCCAACGGCCATATTATGCGGTAGCTTTTGAGTCTCTAACACTACCAGTTCCAGGTCTGCCATAGAGTTGGTCAAACTCACCTAAACACAGACTTCCGTTCCTGCATGGGAATCCTGAGTGAGTCAAGTACTCAATGGGGCATGGTGGACCTGAGGGGGAGGGTATGTAATGTATAGAATGTTACCCATCCCTCTCCAAAGGGATTATCAACATCCCCGTTTAAGAGAATCTGCAGCCCAGTATTCAGAGCTAGGGTATCATGGCTCAGAGGGAGAGGTTAAGAACCCAGCAGGTTGCAGGAGGGAGAGAGGTCCATGAAGTCAGAAATCCTTCCAAGGCAAGCCATGCAAAGGACCAGCTTGTGGAGGTCTAACAAGCTAGGACAGAATTAAGCTAATTTTGTTTTCCGCGAACTACTGTCTGTTCTCGGTTTTGCTTGGTGGAGGTTTAACAAGCTGGGATAGAATAAAAACTATTTTTTGTTTTCACTGAACTGTTGTCTGGCCTGTATTTTAAAGAAAACATTTTCCACCGCACACCACACTTACCACACACCACAAGATCTCTCTCTAGTCAGGCTACAACAGCTCCCCAAAGTGGCATGGCATAGATGGTGAAGAATTAATATTCTCTGACCAGGAGTGAGATCTCAGGTTATAGTGTTTGAGCATTTCAAGGCAAACAGTGTGATCAGGTGGTGGCCATGGCAAGAAGAATGCTGAGGTTCATAGGAGAGGCATAACCAATGGAAAACCCTAAACTAAAATGGGGGGCTAATCTGAATGGAGTGCTAGTTACCATCCTAACAAATGAGGCACCCACTCTCTCACTAAGCACCCCCTCTACTACTCCTCTCCTAGTAATTCTCCACTGCTCTTTCTCTCCCTATCCCTCAACACGTATTAGCTCCCTACCAATCTCTTTTATGGTGGAGGAGTAGTGTAATGGTTAGAACCCTGCTTTGGGACCCCAAGCAACCAGAGTTTGATCCCCATTAGTTCTTCTTGGGGCCTTGGGCAAATCACTTAACCACTTTGACTGAAATGAAAAAGTGATATAAAAACCTCAATTACTAAAAAGTGGTAAAGCAAAAATCCATAAATAAATAAACAAAAGAGGGGATAACCTCCACAGAGCAACAGTTACAGCTCTAACTGTATTACTGGACAGACTAAATAAACCATGTTGGATTTTTATCTGCTACTCACAGAGTTCATTAAGGGGGTCAAAAAGAATCATACAACATGGAGGTAATCTTGGAAGCCCTATTCATGGTTTGGGCTACGAAAACAAGCATAGAGAAATTTCCAGAGCCATTTTAGAATCCAGCTCTGGGGATGGCTCCACCATGAGGACTTTCAAGTCTAAATGGGGGCATGGTAGAGCATTTCCAGGAATCTCAATGCCCCCACCTGATTTCAGAAACATCATTGATGTCTAACATCTAAGCTTAGAACTGTTATAGACATCTGAAGGGTATAGAGTAGACAGCACACCATCATCTCCAGCATTTAGCACAATGTCAACTATAGCAGCAGTGAGATATGAAACCTGGCTGCACTACTCCTATCCCATGACTCTAACCACTAGGCTATCCTAGAGGTCTGGGTGCTGAGTTATGGTTCTGGGGAAGTCTATGTAGATGCCCCCACAGACATCCATATTAGGCATGCACATGAATGTGCCTGCTTTTTTTTTTTTCAAATCTTCTAGCTTAGATGGCCCAGAGTGCACTTGGAAGTCCCCTTCTAAAATTCCCCTCCATATTAATAGTGAGCCATTATAATAATTGCCTTTTTATTCTAATATTGTTTTATTTCTTTTAAATCTGCTTTTATCAAATTTTATGTGGTTCCATAAATAAGGCTTTTGAGATGCTAGCAATTCAATCTTGAGTATTTTTAGGTCCATTTTTCCAAACATATCTTCATTAAAACCATATTATCAATATTGTTTCATATATTGCATCAAATACATTATTTATGTATCAAGATATTAAATAATATCTTTAATGCATTTTCATTTAAAAATGTAATTGAATGTCCATAATCTTCCATTGTTTTCTTCACTTCAGTATTTCAATATTCCAGTATTTATCTGAATATCATTCCATCCAACACTACTCCAAAGTGTCCATACTTAGATACAGAAGTCTCATGTACTAAGGGGAATGTTTACTAAAGGGAGTGCCAGTAGCACGAGATTGGGCTGCAAAGCTAGCATAGAGGACCATGTCAAGTTGAGGGTGCATGTGCTGTTGGAACATTCCTAACATGCAGCACTGAGCAAACCATCATGTGGGTGCACTCATGCTAATAGCAGTATTTGTGCTTAGCACGCACCCATAATAGCTGCACTAAGCATGATGCAGCATCACCACTGACATTCTGCCTCTAACCCACCCAGTCCCCACTCAATCATGTGCTGACTGATTAGTGTGGGATTTTTACCACAGGGCCCTGTGCAAACATTTAGTGTGGCATGCTTCAAGCATGGCAAAACTCATGATAACATTGGTGCAGTTTAGTAAACATGCCCCTATATATATGCTGACATGCCCCTGTTTCCTAAACTCATTTTTCCTACTTTTGCTTCCAGTGAGGGTTTAATTAGAAAGGACTTTTCATAAGTAACAAGAGGTTATAGGGAGAGGTGAAGAAGTGAATTCTGAATATCAGACGAAAATTAAGTTACACAAAAACTGGATCAGTTGGGAAGTTATGCCGGCATCCAATCTAGCCCTTAAGGAAGCTGGTGAAATTCTTATTCCAGCACAGAAAACACAAAATTCGAGCCACACAAATTCAAAGACCCATCAGCACATGCTTTTACCTGTGGGAAGAGCAGGTAGTTGGCACACACATGAATCCAAAGCGATATTTAATATTTAAAAGTATGATATCAAATTATGAATTTTTCAGTATTATTGTGTTTCCATGTTCGTGATTGTTGACTTTAAATATAGAAATCTCAGAATGAGAATGTAAGGCTAAAGGTTCATCTAGGGGGCCCAATACATTTGCACTGGCCTTGCTCCAAGATCCTGCCAATGATTGCTGTGGGAAGCTCCAAGAGACTGAGGAACTCAAGTATTTCATAACCTGCAAGGTAGCACAGTCCTTTTTGATATTGGAACCCTTCCAGCGATTGCTGAGGAACTTAGTGAAGCTATATAGCCTGTCAGTTAAGCCAGGCTTCTTTATGTTTTAAACTGAACTATTGTGAGGAGACTTTGATGCTTAAAGTCCATGAAAGAACCAGGCCTTCTGGCATGCCAAGTCACATGCATTAGGCATATGACACATAAATTCAGCCTTCCTTTCACATTCACATGCCAAGGCCCCCTCCACTCATGTATTCTGTAATGAGCCTCAGGTCTTAATGCACAGGGGCACTACGAGCACTCTCTCTGCCTTCACTCGGGATGCACTGCACCCTAGCATTACTGCCAGTGCTCCTTTGCTGCCTAGCTCTGTACCAATGCAGCAGTTAGGTGGGGGCAGCTCCTCCGCTCTCCACTGCACCAGTGGCAACAGTCAGTGATGACTTCAGTGATATCACTTCACGCTTGGTAGACAGCAGCCATGTGAAGCTTCAGCACTGTGCCAAGCAGCTATGTTGAGTTTCAGGTTTGGATATTCTTTGACTGTCTCTAATTACCCTACTCCCTCTTCATCCCTTTGCCCACTCCACGCTGATCTGGAGCACATTATCAGGATGCTGATAAGTGAAAGGACAAAGGCTTGAGAATCACCAGCTCTTCTCCATATCTGGCTGTCCCCGTTTTGTAGCAGCAAAGCGCAGACAAACCAATGATACCAGGAGTCTGTTCAGAAGGTCCAAATCATTTATTTGTGCACAAGTCTCAAGCAAGTCAATTTCAAAATGGCTGAGCAAAGTTTTCTAGCATTACAACAACTTTTATAGACTTCTGTTCCATTCTAGGTATAGAAAAACATTTCATTGGTCCCGGTACTCTCCCGTACCTCCCGTACCCCTTCCATTGGTGCCGGTACTGATAAGCTTATCCAATTATGTTCCTTCTGTGGGCATGGCACCTGCATACCCCCCTTCTAGTCCCAATTACAATGGTTAGTTCATCAACTTGTTACTTTCATACTCTCAAGGCCATAGAGCCAATTTGTGCATGCAGGGGAGCAGGGCTCTGCAACTCATCTGTCAGCACTCCCAATTATATTCCTTGCAGATGTACTTTTTCTTATCAGTAACTTTTAAACATGTTTTTCTGTATTTTTCCATCTCTCAGTTTTGCTTACCTAAGTTAGTTTAGTTCTCTTACAGAGTTCTATCCTACAATAGCAGCATATTGGGGGATGTGCAATTCCTATGTGCCTCTCCACAGGCTTCATTTACAGGTCAAGCTAGTTAGGCCTGCCTGCTTATGTCAGACACTGTGGATCACAGGCCTGCACCTGCCACATTCCCCCCTTTGATTAATCTCACCCTATTACTTAATAAGGTGTGAGAATTAAATCACCTTTTGAAGAATCACATCATGATTGAAGGATTACGACTAGGGCTGGCTTTATACAAAGCCATTATTTTAGTTGCGGTCTTCCGCTCTACTGTGCTGTCAATAGCATTATGAATGGAACGCATACAACATGGGATTAAACATGGTAATAAGAAAATGACAACAACAAGAATTAGTACTAAGACAATGAAAGTCTTAAATCCTCCTAGCCAGGAGAAAAGGTTAGCAAACCAGTTAGGGAATTTCAATGAGTGCCAAGTTTGCACTGGCACATAAGCATGTCTTTGCATATCTTTAGCAATTTCTTCAACTACTTGTCCCTTATCATCTATTTTTAAACAGCAATTAGTTAAATTCAGTTTACCACATACTCCTCCTTCTGCTGCTAACAAATAATCAAGTGCTAAGCGGTTCTGATATATAGCAGTGCGCATCTGAGTACTTTGTCTAGCTAAAAGCGTAAGAGCATGACTAGTTTCATTGGTTATTATTTCAACTACTGCTTGTAAGCGAATAATACGATTAATCATATAGATTGGAGTGCGATAACCATACATACCATCATCATTCCAAGTGGCAGGCCCATAATACTCAATGATTCTTTCTGGTGGCCAATCATCACCCTGCCATTTCTCCCACTTGCCTATCTGTAAGGCTTCTCTTTTCTGTCTTAGTGCTCGTTTGTGTCGGTGGGTAGTGTATACAGGGTATCCTAATTGTTCTCCATGTTCAGTGTTTAAAAGAAAGAAAGAAGGTCTGATGGTTCCTAAGACACATGCTCCTCCCCATTGTGGCGGGAGTTGGGCATACACTCGGTTTCCACAGATCCAATACAGGCCAGGTGGGGCTTGCCAGGCATGGACTTTGGCAAGGTTAGTCCATAAATCTGCAAGTTCAGGAAATCTAGCTAATGGGTTAGGAGGTTCAGGGTGTCTGATTCCTGACCACCATGCTGTCTTTTTGGTCGTGGCATTATAGTACTTCTGGCTAAGACAGACCAGCTGTCCTACCTTTTGGGTGAACTGGGGTCCAGTTCTGGCATAGCAAAGACGTCCAACGATTGAGTGCGCTAACACCCATTCACTAGTAGTCTTGTGTAATTCAGTCTGATTGTAAATCAAAGAATAATTCAATTCTTGGGCTTCCCATGGCCATTGGTCTCCCATTTGAGTTCCGCCACAGAAATAGCAATCTGAGATCTTAAGACTAGATACTACTGCTCTGGCTAATTCTAAAAATAAATTCTGTGAGGGGTGAGGGATCTCAAACTTATTTACATGCATGGCTTCATAGAAGGTATTATGGATATGATATTTGGATGACTTGTGAGCTTGGGTATTCAATCTAATATACACAATGGTTCCTGGATCTACTGCCCCTCCAGCAATACGTAAACCAAACTTGTATCCTTGTTTCCATGCATAGGGATTGTGTATCCGTAAGTGTAAGGGGTTACAAGCATCTTTCTGACATTTATCATTTGTGGTTGGCTTGGTTAAAGTAGCCATTCGTTTATCTATCTTCTCATCGACTATACCATTATTCCAGGTAGCATAAAAAACACATCCCCAATACGGGCAATAGTAATCTGCTGCTGGTGCAGTACTATAGCCTGATCCCGTTTTACCTGTACACTTCCACCATCCTGTGGCACCTTCCGGACACATGTACTTATGGTCATTTCGATATGCTTTCTCCCAAGTACCACAGGTGGAATAACTATCTCTATTAATGACATTACATGCATCAAAATTCAAAACAGCAGGTTTAGTAATGTCCTTAAGTGGTGGTGTAGCAGCTATTATAGGTCCATCTGCATCCTTCCATCGTATTTCCAACGTGTAATAGGATGGATTCTGATGCGGATTATAGCATGCTCTAATTTTGCCATAAGTGCAAATATTTAGTTCAGTGGTGTTATAAATACACCGAGTCACTTTTCCCTTGCAGGTATAGTAGGAGTGGTAAATCAAAGTCTGAGTTACTTTCAGTCCAGTTCGAGTAGAAGTAATGCAAGCAGTGCATGGAGGTAAAGCATAAGTCTGTTCAAAACCTCCAAAGAAGGCAACCAAAGCAAAGCAAAAGTAAAGATGCATGTTGATGTTGATTGGAGTTCTTCTGAATCCTCAGCTTGCTGATCTTGATCACGACGGTCTTTTATTCTTCGTCCCGTTTGCTAATGAAGCAATTTAACGGGTGCTGAGTGTTGATTGAAGATCCTCAGGTTGTCCAGTACACATTAACCAACTTATTAGCAATTTCAGTTGGCTTGTGATGTCTGGCTAGTCAATGTAGTATCAAAGTAGTGTGCAGAATCACGCACAGATTGAGTTCGTTGAAACAAAACTGTTGCTGCATGGAAAACAGCAATCCTCTTCGAAAGACTTGGCTACTGCAAGGCACTGTGACAAAGTGTCTAAGTTGCTGGTTGCCGTCTCAGAGTAACTCGCAAGGGTGCATCAAGATGCTGTTCTGCTGTCCACTGCTCAGGTTCAGGATCAGCGGCGGGCTTGACTCTGCTGTGGTGGATCCAGGCGTCGATCTCGGCTACCTTTACTGCAGTTGGGGTAGACAGGATGACGGTGTACGGTCCCTTCCAATGGGGTTCCAACGGTGTCTTCTTCCAATCTTTGATCCACACCGAGGTACCAGGCTGATAGGGATGCAAGGGTTCCGTCAAGTTGATAGGCAACTGGTCTTGGATCCACGCATGGAGAGTCTGCAGAACAAAACTAAGAGCTAGGAGTTCTTGTCTGGTTACTTCTGAACCAATTTGGGCTAAACTTCCTTTGACTCCCTGCACTATTGGTGGGGGTTTACCATACAAAACTTCAAAAGGGGAAAATCCTGTTGACTTTACAGGAGATGAGCGTATTCTGAGTAAGGCTATCGGGAGCACTTGGGGCCACTTCAAGTGTGTCTCCTGACAAAGCTTGGACATTTGGGCTTTTAGGGTACGATTCATTCGCTCAACTTTCCCTGAACTCTGGGGTCTGTATGCAGTGTGGAGTTTCCATTGTATCTGCAAAGCTTTTGCTAACTGTTGAGTAACCTGGGAGACAAATGAGGGTCCATTGTCTGACCCTATTACTGCTGGAATTCCGAACCTAGGGACAATCTCTCTCATTAAGACTTTGGTAACTTCTCGGGCTTTCTCAGTTCTGGTTGGAAAGGCTTCTACCCACCCAGAGAAAGTACAAACTAATACTAATAGATAATGGTATCCATTGGCTCTTGGCATTTCGGTAAAATCAACTTGGAGGTTGTGCATGGGGGTTACACCTCCTGACTGAACTCGGGGTGCCGTTATAAGGCCTTGCTTGGCATTATTTTTGGCACAGGTTAGACATTGACGTGCTACTGAAGCTGATATGGTTGTCAATAGAGGGATGTAAAAATGTGATCTGAGTGCTTTTTCCATAGCACTTTTCCCATAGTGGGTGGCTTCGTGGAAAGCTTTGACAAAAGATGGTCCTAACAGTTCAGGAATTACTATTCGTCGAGGGGGTTGACTGCCTTCTTCTGGTGGCAGCTCAATCCATCCATCTTTCAGTACTCCATCTTCTTTGTTACAGTAGTAATCCAATTCTTTGGTGGTATATCGTGGTGTCCATAAATTCAGAGGTACTGGAAACAATGCTGCTTGCATTGGCATTGCTTGTGGTGTGATCTGTCCTGTCATAGCTGCTTGTCGTGCTGAGGCATCTGCAAATCTATTTCCTCGGGCAACTTCTCCTTTTCCTGCTTGATGTCCTTTACAATGCATGACAGCTACACGTGTTGGGGCCCAAACTGCATCAAGTAACATCAATATCTCGGGACCATATTTGACTGATTTTCCTCCAGATGTAATGAGTCCTCGTTCTTTATAGAGAGCTCCATGGGCATGCAGAGTGGTGAAGGCATATTTAGAATCTGTATATACATTTAGCACAAGTTTCTCTCCTAACAATAATGCTCTGGTGAGTGCTATCAATTCGGCTTTCTGGGCTGATGTGCCTGAGGCTAAAGCTGATGATTCAACTACTTCGTGTTGAGTGACGACTGCATATCCGGCACAACGTCATCCGTCAAGGATGAGACTGCTCCCATCAACATAATAGATTTGGTCAGGATTGTCTATGGGCACATCTGTCAAGTCGGGTCGACTGGAGAACACAGTTTCCATGACTTCGATACAGTCATGTTCTGGGAGTTCTTCACTGATGGGTATCAAGGTGGCTGGGTTCAAGGCATGACTCACTTCCAGTTGTATCTGTGGGTTTTCACATAACATGCTCTGGTACTTCAACATTCGGGAATTGGTGAGCCAATAATTTGCTTTCTGTTCCATGAGGGCAAGGACTGCATGTGGCACAGTGACTCGTATGTTCTGTCCTAAGGTGAGCTTGTCTGCTTCACTCACTAATAGTGCTGTAGCTGCAACGGCTCTCAGGCAAGGTGGCCATCCTTTGGCCACAGTGTCCAACTGTTTCGATAGGTATGCTACAGGTCGTTCCCAATTTCCCAATTTCTGAGTCAACATGCCTAAGGCATTTCCCTGTGCTTCGTGTACAAACAAGTGGAAAGGCTTGTGGACATCTGGTAGTCCAAGTGCTGGTGATGACATCAATTCTTCCTTTAACTTCTTGAAGGCTGTATCCTGCTCCAGTCCCCACTCCAGTGGCGACTTTTCTTCTCCTTTTGTGGCTTCATACAGTGGTTTGGCAATTTGGGCGAAGTTGGGTATCCAGATTCGGCAATATTCTGCCGCTCCCAGAAAGGCTCTGACTTGCTTTCTGGTTGTTGGAGTTGGAATTCTGCATACTGCTTCTTTTCTTTCTCTGCCTAATCTTCGGCTTCCTTGGGTTATACGAAAACCCAAGTATTTCACTTCTTTTTGGCATAACTGTGCTTTTGCTCTGGAAACTTTGTATCCAGCTTCATCTAGTAACTGCAAGAGATCTTTGGTGGCTAGTATACATTCACTTTCTGATATGGCAGCTATCAACAGATCGTCCACGTATTGGAGAAGCACTCTCTTCCCCGGGGCCACTGGATAGCTTGAAAGGTCTTGATTCAGTGCAGCACTAAAGATGGTAGGCGAATTTTTGAATCCTTGGGGTAATCTTGTCCAGGTGAGTTGGCCCCCTCTTCCAGAGATGGGGTCCTGCCATTCAAATGCAAACAATATTTGACTTACAGGGGCTAATCTTATGCAAAAGAATGCATCTTTTAAATCCAGTACAGTGAAATGAGTAGCTTCAGCAGGTATCAGTCCTAGAAGAGTGTAAGGATTAGGTACAACTGGATGTATAGTTTCAACTGCATCATTTACTCTCCTTAAGTCTTGCACTGGGCGATAATCATCCGTCCCAGGTTTCTTTACTGGCAAAAGTGGAGTGTTCCATGGGGATTGACATACTTTTAGTAGGCCATACTCGAGCAATCTTTGCAAGTGACGATGAATGCCTTCAATTGCAGCTCTTGGGAGAGGGTACTGTTTGACGTGCACTGGTGTAGCACTAGGCTTGAGGGTTACAATCACTGGAGCTATATGCTTGGCTAGGCCTGGGGGACTGCCTTCTGCCCATACTCCAGGTGGTGCATGAATGTTCTTTAAAGTTTGTTCAAAATAAGTATCTTGGATAGAGTCATCAATGTAATACCTCCATTCTTCTTCTCGGGGAACTGTCAGCAGCATTATTCCTGCTGGTTTGGCTTGAGGATTTACTGTCATTTGCATTTCTCCTTGTTCAGAGAAGGATATTTGTGCTTGAAGCTTGGCTAACATATCTCGTCCCAGTAGTGGCACTGGACATTCGGGCATATAAAGGAATTGATGAGTTATTTGCTGTCCTCCTAGACTGCATATACGATTCTGAAGAAAAGATTTTGTGGCTTTGGCACCAGTTGCTCCTATAATGGTGACTGCTTTTGTAGAAAATGGGGCTATCTTCTTGTCTATTACTGAATGTTGTGCTCCAGTATCAACCATAAAGTCCATAACTTGGTCTCCTATTTGTATTCCGACCATAGGCTCCTGGAGACCTAAAGCAAACTTGGAGCCCGGTCTGTCCTAATCCATGTCATTTTCATCATGGATCGTTGTGGCCAATGCTTGAATGGCTCCTCCTCCTCTTTCTCGCTGGAATTGTTCTCGATTGGCTCCTCCGCGGTTTCGGGGATAGCCTCGTCTTTCTTCTCGCCACTGATGATTGCTGTCGTCATCTTGCTGGGCGTCTTCGAGTTGCGGGCACATATCTCTCCAATGTCCTTCTTCTCTACAGTAGGCGCATTGGTTCACGCCTAGCTTCTGGGTCCGGCCTCCGCCTTGACCCCGCCCTCTTCCTCTGCTCCGTCGACTAGGGACACCTCCCCTTTTCTGTTCAACTATGGCCGCAGCCAAAAAATCAGCTTTCTTCTTCATCTTTCTATCACATTCTCTCTGTCTTTCATTATCACGATTCACATACACTTTATGAGCGACTTCCAGTAACTGTGTTGCATTTATGCCCGCAAACCCTTCTAATTTCTGTAATTTATGTCTAATGTCTGGTTGAGACTGGTTTACAAAAACAGAATTCACCATACATAAACTTCCTGGTGCCTCGGGATCATAGGGGGTATACATTCTGTATGCTTCAGTTAATCTTTCATAAAAGTCTGCTGGGCTCTCATCTGCACCCTGGATAACTCCTGCAACTTTGGAAAGGTTCATAGCTTTTTGGCCCCCCCTTTTCAGGCCTTTTAAAAAGCCTTGGCGAAAACGGGCTAGGGCTGTGGATCCTTCATCTGTATTTGGATCCCAATGGGGGTCTTCATTCGGGAATTCCTTCTGAGCCGCTTCCCGATAGTCTATTCTGCTCAGTCCCTGTCCCGGAGCTACAGGGTTATCTGACATCCACTCAATAGCTGCTTTTCTAATTCGTGCTCGCTCTTCTGTCGTGAATAGGGTGGACAGGAGCTGGCGGCAATCTGCCCAGGTGGGTTGATGGGTTTCCATTAGAGTAGTTACTAATTCTGTAAGTTCCTGGGGCTTGCTAGTATAGGAGGCATAATGCGACCTCCAATTTAACAAATCAGTTGTAGAGAAAGGGATATACACATAAGTTAAGGGTCCCGCTACCACCTCCTCATTATCGTTCTTTATGGGCACTCCCGGGACTTGCCGTAAAGGCAGCATTTTGGCGGTAGCTGTCTTGTGGGATCTAAGGGCTGTTTTCTTAACTATCTTTCCAGAGATTACTTTCGCTTTCTCAACAGGTTTCACTTTGGGTGTACATTTTGCTGGCACGCTGGCACTGGCAATCACTTGTTCGCTATCTTCCCCGCTTTGGGCATTCTCATTTTCTTCCTCTTCTACCTCTGCTTCTGACTCGCTTTTTATAACATCCTCTTCTTCAGCTAATTCCTCTCTCTGCCCTCCAGGAGGGGGTTCAGGGGTTGGGTCCCGCTCCGGCCGTCTCTGGGGTTCTGGGGCAGGACGCCGGGCTACTCTTATCGGACCTGGCGTTCGAGGCTGTCTGAGAATTATCTCCGGGGAATCAGGATCTACCAGGATGGGCTTCTTCCTGGACTTCTTATCCTGCTCTTTCATTCTAGGCTGTTCCGTTTTCTGTCTAGAATCTGTTTTCGCTAACATTATCCTGCACTGTTCCTCATAACAGCGCTGCGCCCAGGGGGGCGGATCTTCACAAATACTTAACCAGGAATCTATATAGGGGTACTGATCGGGGTGCACTATCCGCACTCTACGGTGTACTGACTGAATAATCTCTACATTAAACGTTCCCTCTCGGGGTCAGATGGGGTCTAGATCAGGCCACTCCCTAGTACACAAAATCTGCAAACGGGCTGCTGTCATTTTAATACCATAATCTCCAGAATATCCCTCTTTAAAATGTGCGATCATACATTCTAATGGAGTGTTTCTAGTAGACCCCGCCCCTCCCATTTCGATGTGTGCGCGCAACAACAGACAAAAGGGAAAAGGAGGGCGGACCGTGGGTAAGGGGTCCTCACGGCCCTGGAAACGTATAAGGAGTACAAATAACAAGACAAGACGACAATCGCTTCCCCCTTTTTGCGACCTGAACGCGGTCGCCCGGTCAGGAAATGCGCTACTCAGGGGTCCGCCTTCACTTGGTCCGTGCTGCCAGACCTCTCATTCACACTTCGTTCACACAATCATGCTAGCAACGTATCCCAGAATGCATTCGTTTCTATCTATTCTGACTAGTCTTTTTCCCAATTACAAAAAGGATGAGGGTTTCACCCGGCGAATTCCCATGCGGGGTTACTCGGCCCTTCCTTGAGAGGTGATCATGCTCTCTTACCAATTCCCAATATCTCGAGATTACAAATTTCAAATTCCAAGTTCCAATGGCAGTACTGCTCTTTCTATTTCTGTCTAGACACCAAATCAAAACTATACTCACCGGATCCGGTCCTCAAACTTCCCAAGCAGGCGCATGAGTTGGACCTCGGACTCCCCTCACTCGGGTTCGAGGCGTTGGCTCCAGCCGGGCCCAGCACCCGCCGAGGTCCGACCAGCTCCCTCCGATACAAGGGACCGGCGGCGCCAGGGAGCAGCCCTCGTCGGAAGGGCGCGATCCCGGCAGGACCAAGCCTATAGAGGCGGAAAGTCGTGGTATATTGCCCTATATACACTTTGATTCCACAACTTCCCGGCCAACGCACCAAGAATATTTAGCAGCAAAGCGCAGACAAACCAATGATACCAGGAGTCTGTTCAGAAGGTCCAAATCATTTATTTGTGCACAAGTCTCAAGCAAGTCAATTTCAAAATGGCTGAGCAAAGTTTTCTAGCATTACAACAACTTTTATAGACTTCTGTTCCATTCTAGGTATAGAAAAACATTTCATTGGTCCCGGTACTCTCCCGTACCTCCCGTACCCCTTCCATTGGTGCCGGTACTGATAAGCTTATCCAATTATGTTCCTTCTGTGGGCATGGCACCTGCATACCCCCCTTCTAGTCCCAATTACAATGGTTAGTTCATCAACTTGTTACTTTCATACTCTCAAGCACTGTTCCCTCTAAGCTGTGCGCGTGTGCGCGCGCACACACCTTGCCGAACCAGCGCACATACTTTACAACAGAGCGCACAAAAATTACGGTTCTGATTCTGATAGAAAACAACACAGACGTTCTTAAAATTGAAAAGTTGTTGTGCATTTATGGTTTTCACAAGTTCTACAATATTTTCTAGTGCAATCAATGTGGTGTACATACTGTATTCTGACGTGTAGTCAAATTTTAAAGTATATAACTCCGAGTGTCGTTATGTGGCGCACAAAAATTTAACCTTCCTTCAAAAGCTGCACAGCTGATATTTTATGCGCACACAGCCTACAGAAAATTAGAGGGAACATTGCTCTCAAGGCCATAGAGCCAATTTGTGCATGCAGGGGAGCAGGGCTCTGCAACTCATCTGTCAGCACTCCCAATTATATTCCTTGCAGATGTACTTTTTCTTATCAGTAACTTTTAAACATGTTTTTCTGTATTTTTCCATCTCTCAGTTTTGCTTACCTAAGTTAGTTTAGTTCTCTTACAGAGTTCTATCCTACAATAGCAGCATATTGGGGGATGTGCAATTCCTATGTGCCTCTCCACAGGCTTCATTTACAGGTCAAGCTAGTTAGGCCTGCCTGCTTATGTCAGACACTGTGGATCACAGGCCTGCACCTGCCACAGTTTCACATCTCCTCTCTACTGGTTTCCAGAGAACCCGCTCTCCAGCATATAGCTCAGTTTTCACATGGATAGGTTCAGGTTGGCCTTCTGGCCACCATTATAGTTACTGGCTTCTAATGCCTCTGAGGCTATTATATCATATTAATGTGCTTATTAAATAGGCAAAGAAATTAAAAACATTTTCTGTGCATGAGCTTGCTAGGTGTGCTGCTGCTTGTATTTCCCGATTTACACTTATCATTCACTGTGTTAGAATAGCAAAAATATGCAAACCAACTCTCTAGAATAGGCCCATTCTGCACAGGCAGCTGCCAATAGTCCAGTATCAAAAGTAGGCCAGACAACCAAGTTGAGGTAAATGGTTGAGGTTTCCTGAGGAAAGAGCAAAGGTGGTGAAGAAATGAAGTACTAGGAAGGGATGGACAGCCTGGTTCCTCTTTTGCTATGCAAACCCTGCTTCCTGTGTCCCTTCAGTCAGGGCCGTACCGGGTGTGAATCACGCCCTGTGCGACTTGCACATTGGGTGCATGCCCTCCCCCCCCCCCCCCCCACACACACACACCTCCATCCAGCCACTTTCGGGAGAAAGAAGCGTGCCCGATGTGCAGTCACTGGCACTCTAAGCAGATCTGTCCCTCCCTGCTCTGACGTCGCATCAAAGGAGGGAGGCACCAGACCTGCTTAGAGTGCTGCGAGAAGGCTTAAGGGGTGCATTTCAGCTGTCTGCTGTTGCCTGCCACCGCTGAGAGAAGAAAAAGTGGCGGTGGCAGGCAACGGCAGACAGCTGAAATGCACCCCTTAAGCCTTTGCACCCTGCGCGGCCACACTGCTCACACAGGGCTAGGTACAGTCCTGCCTTCAGTTTTAATACTCATGCCTGTATCTTCTCTGTTTCCATGCCCCTGTTCCTAAACTCCATTCTTCCTCTCATTTTATCACAATTCCCCTACTCCTGCTTCGCTGGTTAGTTAATGGGCAACTGTTGTGAGTTCTTCAGAGGAAAGTTTCCTTCCTTGTTTGATTTTTGTTTCTTGAAGTGTTAGAGATAATCTGTGTATGAAATGGTGTTTATGTGCTAGTGGTGTAAAAGTAGGTGTATTTATATACAGTGGCATACCTGAATTTATGCCTGCTCAGCTTAGTGTGCCAGTTGCCTTCATATTCACTCAACAGGGTTGATCAAGTGCTGGGCTTACTTCATTGCATGCAGGGACTCGTAATCTTGGGATATAAAACTTTAAGTTCCTGCATGAAACAGAGTAAATCAGGACTAGATCAACTTTGTCAGGTAAATCTAGAGCCGCTTGGCATCCCCAGTCCCCATGCTTCCTTATGCTGATAGCTATGGCTGGCTTGACTTTCTGTGTGTCTCTCTTTCATAATAGATGTTACTAGGGGTACCTGGGCATGCTTAATCACCCCTTCCCAGTACTGAATGAAAGTTAAATATCATTTTCTGATGCTCCTTTCATTCGCAAAACAATACAACATGCAAATGAGATGCAAGGAAAAAACCTCTCTCAGTGGCCTTCAGTCTCACTCATTGGCGTGGTTCATCTCACTCTTTGGGCTGGGTCACCTTTGGCATCTTTATGCCTTTGTGTCATGGAAGTGAATTTTATCGATAAAGCTGTTGACTGGCATTTTGAACCTTGTTTGGCTACTCTGTTTGAGAGGAGGTTTGAGTCTCAGCCCCTCAACATGTCACCACAATCTAGAACACAGTGGCTAAGTTAGTCACAAACCATAAGAGATGGGACAGGGCTGCTGCTTTGTTTAAGGTGATTTATTATTTGTTAACTGAGGCACACATCCAGTTTAAAGTTCTTACATTTTATTTCAAGTTTGCAAGGGGCTGATCCCTATGTAATTGGAGTGTCAGGTGCAGCAATGTGTTCTTGCTTATACTCTCCATTCTAGTTGGGGTTGTTGTTTGGACCCTATCTTCATTCAGAAATTTTCAGCTAATGGCAATTGAAACAGATCCTTGATCTTCTATGCTATTTTCAAAGAGCAGGAGGTCTCCTTTTTTTTCCTTGAGGGTTTTTTTTTTTTGTTTAATATTTTTTGCTCTTACTTCAAGAATTGTGTTTATTTAAAATAGTTTGGAATAGGCCATATGTATTGTATATTACATACATGTATTAGTTTTATGTTTTTGATGGGTAATATGGATTTAAAAAAGTGTATCAGGGTTATAGCTGGTTGGGGTATTGATGTTTTATTTTTTTGCCTGTTTTAATAATGTTTGAATCTGCCTGTGATCTGCATTGAGTTTTGGATTATTTCATATGGATGGACTATACATCCTTAAATTAAATTAAAGTTTTGAAATGCATGAGTAATTGGTTCATCTGATGTGACTTCTCTGTACATTTTCTTTTCATTTTCATGATCTTTTCTCTGGAAATGATTTCTCAGTGACTGTCTCATTATCCAGATTTTGCTTCTCAGTTCATTTGTTACCTAATCTATAAAACTTATCAGGGCAGTTGTCATACCTTTTCTTTTCCTTTTTATTGACTTCAGCTGATTCAATGTGGCATTAATGGACCATTAGCAGATTCATTTCACCTCTCTGAAGTTAACTTAAAGGCATTGCTAATTTGAAAGCTTATAAGCTATAGTGTCAAATGTAAGATCTGTGGGCTGGAAACTTCCTGATCTGGCCAACTTAGCTGCACCCAGTCAATACCACTTATGGACAGAGGCACTAAAACCCCCTTGTGCTGAGCCAAACCAAGCCTTGCCACGCTGCCTCCCCCTGCTACTGCTGATTCCGATGGTGGGGTTGGCTCAGCGACAGTGGCAGACCGTATGCTTAGGCACACATGGCCAGCCACTTCTGACCTCTCTGATACAACTTCGGGAGGGTCAGAAGCTGGTGCCAAGCCGACCCTGCCACTGGAATCAGTGGTAGCAGGGGGAGGCAGTGTGGCTCGGCTTGGCTTGGCTCAGCACAATTGGGTGGCAAGCCTTGTGTGCCATGTCACCCAGAAAGTTCTGCCGCCCTAGGTGACCACCTAGTTTTGCCTAGTGTATGGACCGGCTCTGATGTGGAACTTCAGTATGTTGATTGCCCCCTGCTTCTCTGAGCTCAGCTGCTTCATGGCAGGGGCTGTAAGTAGAGGTGGGTGAGGGAGAAGCTGGGAATAGTGGCCAGGAACATGCATGGTACAACATCAGAAGGGAACACTCGCATGTTTAGTCTACTTTAAGTATATTGCCAGTGAAAGAATAGTGGGACCTAGGGTCATTGTTTCTGATGATCTTAGAGTGGTCAAACAGGTAGAAAAGGCGACAGAAAATGACAGAAGGATGTTTGGAGGAGAGGAGGGATAGGGGAGATATGATTCAGACCTTTAAATACTTAAGGAGAAATAATGAACAAACAAACCTCTTCCAAAGACGGGAAGCTGTAAAACGAGAGGGCATAACATGAAGCTGCAAGGTGGAAAATTGAAAGGCAATATCAGGAAATACTTTTTCACTGAGAGGGTGGAGGATGCTTGGAATGCCCTCCCGATGGAGGTTGTGGGGGCAAATACGGTGACAGAATTCAAAATGGCATGGGACAGACACAATGGATCCATTTATAGCAACAGAATAAAATCAAAATAAACTGAACCATCTAACTTCTCAACAAATAGGGGTGTCCTGCATGGAGCGGTGGGTTCACCCCTAAACAAAGACATGGGGAGGGGTGGCCTGTACAGAGTGGCACCTACTCCTGCCATCTCACTCCGGCCTTCTTACTGGGCAGACTAGATGGACCATACTGATCTTTATTTGCCGTCATTTACTGTTACTATGTTACTATGTTTGGGTGCATAGGGAGAGAAAAGGCCTACAGGAAGAAGGGGCGATAGTGCTTCTGTATAAGTGGAGATCTAATTCATCCCTAAAATATTGTATGCAATTCTGGAGACCAAACCTTCTAAAGGATATAAAAAGGATGTTGGTGCAGAGAGTGGCTACCAAAATGATCAATGGGCTTCGTCATAAGGAATATGGAGAGAGACTTAAAGATCTCAATATATATACTTTGGAAGAAATATGGGAGAAAGGAGATATTTTAGAGATATTTAAATATCTCCATGGCATAAATGCACAGGAGGAGAGCCTATTTCAACTGAAAGAAAGCTCTGCAATGAGAGGCATAGATGAAGGTGAAAGGAGATATACGCAGGAGTAATTTGCAGAAATATTTCTTTACGGAAAGAGTGCGTGGGATAGTCTCCCAGTGGAGATAGTAGAGACAAAGACTGTATATGAATTCAAGAAAGCATGGGACAAACACAGAAGATTTTCTAAAGGAAAATAAGGGACTGAAGAGCTTAGTAGCTGGTATGGAAGGGCAGACTGAATAAGCCATAGGGTCTTTATATCTGTCACCATGTTTCTATGTTTCTTTTGTTAACAAATCTCGTCCATCATTGAAATGAGTTTGACAATGTGACTCCCTGCATATTTCTACCTTCTTGCTTTCACTCAGGCTTTGGAGTTGATGTTTTCTGATCAAAAAAATGTCCAGTACAATCGGAAGAGAGATAGACAGGAGGAATATAGAGGAAGTGGTGCTGGAAGGTGGGAGGTAAAGAGAAGCGAGGAAAGGAAAAAATAAAACAGTTCTCCTGTTCCCTAAACGTCTGCTCATTTTCACTATCTCACCCTTCATCTCATTTTTCTTATGCTCTTTTCTAATGATTTCCCATCCTCCCCATTTATCCCACTTTCCAAGTGCCTCTCCTACTGGTTACCTCTATCCATATCCAGTACCAACCCCTCACCCAACTAACCTGTCTTTTTCCTTTCCATTTCCCATCACTTGGGGGAGACTGATGATAGTAGCCATCAGAAGATACCCCCACAACTGGCACAAAGGGCAGACCCCTATAGACAGGGTTTTTTGAAGGGGTACTTGGTGGTACGTAGTACCAGCACCTTTTTCATTGCCTACTAAAACTGACCATGGTCCTCGTGTATTAATGATTGAACCCTGCATATGAGTACTGACACCTTTTAATCTGGGAAAAATGTACTGCCTATAGAAATAGTGACCAGAAACATCAAAAAGATAATGCACCCTCCTTCTACTGGCAGCACAGAGAGTACGTCTGAATTTAAGGAGAGCAGCTGGAGGCTAAGCATGGCAGTGAAGAAGCAAGAACAGATTGTGGGAGTATATGTTTCACTCTCCCTTGTAATTTCTTCCCTAAAGTCTTTTGGGCCGATGCAGAAAGCTGGCGGTAGACCTGCGCTGGACGGATTTTTTTATGTTCCTGACAACGTACACATTTTAATGTGTGATACAGAAAGGAGAGGGTATGCAAATACCCGCCATGGTAACCATGCACATTCAAATGAGCCACAGCAGCATTAAACTGTGAAAGCAAGCAAAACACATGTGCATAAGAAGTCTGTGCTAGTTTGGCTTGCTCTCCAGGCACCGTGTGGCTAATTTGCATATCAGCCCCGGCAGTATTTTGATGGCATCGGAGACGATTGCAGCATCGTGAAAAGCCCCCGATGCCATCAAAATACTGTCGGGGCTAGTGCCCTGACAAAAAAGAACCCCTGGTGGCATGTTGGCCCAGCGGCACCCCCGACAGTATTTTGATGGCATCGGGGATGCTGGCATACCTGATTCACATATCTTAGGGTGTGGAATGTGTGGATTAGGGACAGAGAGTGGGCAGGGTGAGCACATTGCAATTAGCATGGAGGGCACCTCACTAACTGGATATAAGTGCACCCATGATAACAGCACTATGCATTAGGGTACTCATTCATCTGTTAACTGTCAGGAACATACTGGTCAGACCCCCTACAGTTACCACACTTAAAGCACATTAGCTTTTATGCTAAACACAAGTTAGGTGCTAAAACCTAATACACTTTAATAAAAGGGCCCCTTTTTGTTATTTGCAAGATACATCCTCCGAAACTGAACACAGTACTCCAAGAGAGGCCTTACCAGTGATTATCACCTCCTCCTTCCTGCTCATTATACTCCTCTCTATGCAATCTAGCATCCTTCTGGCTTTGGCCACAGTCTTGTCACATTCTTCTATCACCCCAAGATTTCTCTCCTAGTCTTTGTGCATATCCACCTCTCCATTCCTATCATATACAGGCTCCCTATACATGATTCTACACTTCTTCATATCTTCTAGTTTTTGTCTACTCCCTCTTGGATGTCCACTCTTTTGCAGGTCTTTGTGTCATCTGCAAAAAGGCAAATTTCCCTTTGTAATCCTTCAGCAATATCAAACAAAATCATCTTCAGGGCTGACCCCTGATGCATGCCAAAACTTTCTTTCTTGCAAATGAATGCCATTTATCATCGTCCTCTTTTGTCTGGCAGTGAACCAATTTTTAATCCATTTGACTATCCTGGGAACTACCCGTAATTCACAGTCTATTTATAAGCCTCCTATGAGGAACGATGTTGAATGCTTTTCTGAAATCTAAGTATGCCACATAGAGTGCATGTTCTCTGTCTACTGTAGATCTTTTGTCACCCAGTTGAAGAAATCAGTCATATTCATTTGGATTAAGATCAGAGGTGGAATTGCAAGATGCAAAAGTGCCGAGAATGGATTCATGGAAAGAGACATTGGGGTATGTTTACTAAACTTTCTTAACGTGCGCCGCGTTAGTGTGCAGGATGCCATATAAGGAGTGGGCGTTTCAGTTTAAAGTAACAAAACGGGATTAGCGCGCGTGCTCTTGTGCGCCGCGCACATTAGCAAACGAGTAACACGCGTGGGAAGCATAAGCAGGCGCGCTGATGTGCAAACCGACAAACAGGGCTGCAATACAATGGTGAAGACACTGACAGATGGTGCAGGTGTCATGGGTTCAATCCCCCACTATGCCCAATGAATAAGGCTGGCTGAGGCACTACCATTTATGTGTAATATTGCATTATGAGGCATTTTAATTTTATTTTAATTACTGCTTCTAGCAAATGCACTCTCAAAGCACTGTAACATAAGGTGCTGCAAAAGGCACCCCATAAGGTACCCCAGAGGGCACATTTTAAAGTGCACTGTCCGCCACGGCACCCTACAATGTTGCATAAAGGGTGGCCTATAGGGCGCCATATAGGGTGCCCTATGAGGCACGGCAAGATCATAGCACTGTTTTTGATGGCAGCACTGTGCATTGAACGCATGGAAATGTTCAGTAGGTGCGTTGACATGCAAAGAGAAACAGCAGTGTAGCGCAATGGTTAAGACACTGACTGATGGTGCAGAGGTTAGGGGTTCAATCCCCCACTGTGCCCAATGAATAAGGCTGGCTGAGGCACTACCTGTTATGTGTAATATTGCATTATGAGGCAATTTAATATTTTTTTAATTAGTGCTGCTAGCAAACACACTCTCAAAGTGCTGTAACATAAGGTGCCGCATCAGCCGCCCCATAAGGCACTCCAGAGGGCATACTATAAAGTGCACTGTCTGCCCAGGCACCCTAGAATGTTCCTTATAGTGCGCTTTATAGGGTGCCGTATGAGGCCCCGCAAGGTCATAGCACTGTTTTTGATGGCAGCACTGTGCATTTTAACGCATGAAAATCTTAAGTAGGTGCGCTGACATGCAAGGCGGAACAGCAGTGTAGCACAATGGTTAAGACACTGACTGATAGTGCAGGGGTCATGAGTTCAATCCCCCAGTGGGGTTAATGATTACCTGTCTCAGGCATTATAGGTTATTATACAGCAGTGCTGAATGAGGCATAGTGCTTTTTAATGTACATCAGTGCTGCGTGAGGCATATGTCTTCTTACGTTACAACAGTGTTACCTGAGGCAGTCTCCTTTCTACGTTACAGCAGTGCTGCCAGGTGAAACACCCTCACAGTGCTATAAATGTCATGTGCAGTGCAGCTTGGTTACGAATGGATCAACCCTACCCTGGTAACCGCAGCACACAGTCTGCAGGATTCCTTCTGTAGCCAGCCAGGCATCTGTTCTCAGCTATAGAGCTGTGCCCCACAGGTTACCTCGCTGCCTGTGGAACCAGAGGTTGTGGGTTTGAATCCACAGTGGGGTTATTTATGAGGGCTGCCTGTGGCAGGTTTTTTAATTTAAATTAGTAGTGCCAGCTCAAACACCCTCACAGTGCTGTAATCTTCAGGTGCCCCATAAGGCACCTTAAGGTTACAGCACTGTGAGGGTGTTTCTGCTGGCTGTACTACTTGAAATTACACACAAACTGCCCCAGACAGCCCCCCATGTACCCTGTAAAATAGTTATCTCCAAGTTATAATGCCCTGTTCAATGTATGTCCAGTTTGTGCAATGTAAACCGCAATGGTGCAGAATAGCGCGGTATATGAGGGAATGTAAATAAATAAAGTAACCCACTGTGGACTCGAACCACCAACCTCTGGTTCCACAGGCAGTGCAGTCACCAGTGGGCTACAGCTCTATAACTGTAAAGAAATGTCTGGCTGGCTACAAAATAACTTCTGCAGACTGTGTGCTGCAGTTACCAGGGTAGGGTTAGTCCTCTCGCACCCATGATGCACTGTACATGCAAAGCAGCAGTCTACAGATGATCTGAAGATGGGGTATGCATCCCCACAGCACCTAGGCCTGGTAGGGGGTACTGACCGTGTGTGTTACTGGTACAGAGTAGCTACAGACCGTCCCAGTGTGCAGGTCCTGTGCTCACCCTGAGGGTGATGTGGGGTGCCCAGCACCATGTCCACAGCACCTGTCCCAGCTGAGATAGGCTATGCTGCAGGTCCCCATTAGTGCCGGTGTGTGATAGGTAGTCCCATCAGACACACCTACGATATACCTGTCCCCATCGGTATATCCCAGTCATGTCTGGGCCTTGTAGACTATGATGCCCATGGAATAGTGCATCTCCTGTGTGGGTGCCATGGCCACATGATATATTTGCAAGGCGGGTGGGCGGGGTGCTGTTTGGACCCATAGGCAGAGTGCGTTGTACCACTGAACCCGCCCTCTGCAACCCCAAACAACGGATCCACATTCTATATCCCTGCAATGGTGGCAGCAGTGAGGACTACCAACCTCAGTCCGGCTGGGGGTACAGACAACCTACAGACACTCCCTGCAGTTCTGTACGCATCCATACTTCAATAGCAGACAGACAGTAGGACCTGAAATGCCCAGCTGCCCCACCACCATCTGACAGTCCCCAGCTGCTGTACCCTGCACGGTGCTCCAACCATACACATACCAACTGCAGACAATCTGCTAGCTAGTCCATAGTGCACATTACCAGAGGGGATGTGAGCACACCCACCAGGCAGATATGTCAGTGTTTGGGCCCCAGAAAAGTAAACCCATATATATCACTTAACAGATATTCTATATAGCACTATGGTGGAACCTAGCCATGCCGTGGTCACTGCTCAGTCAGGGTGAGAGTGACCTCCCAGCAGGACATGCTGTGGCCACCCTGTCTGTGCAGGTGGTGGCCGGGCACTACAATGTCCCAGCCATTGCCCTATGCCCTGTGCAGATGCATCCTGCACAGGCCGCCCTGTCCGGGCTATACCCACAGTACCTTGCTCCTCATTATGCACATTGGCAGGCCGATACTGGCAACAGTGCTAGCAGTGTGGGCTGAGGAGGGTGTTGGCAGCCACCACACACTGGATAGACGGACACACACTCCCCTCACCTATGCCAGCATTGAGCAACTATAGAGGTGTCTGGCAGCCCTGGCCACCACACCAGTCCTGGGCACAGTGCAGGCATGGCTATGGTACGCAATACTGTAGGAGTCACTCCCAAGGGTGGTAAACACTGTCAGACATAGGACCTGTATCACACTCCACAGACATCTGAACGATTGCTATGATGCAGCTCACTCAGCATATTGTGCTTAACTTAGGAATTGCTATCTACCATTACTCATGGCAACCTTTTGATAGATGTGTACCGTATTCCCAGGTGTAGGGTGGCATTGCTAAGTTTTGCAAGTGCTAGTATTCGGGGAAGGAAACAGGGCCCGAAGCCCTGCCTCTCCAGGTGGCTTTGGATAATGGGGCCTGTGGGTGCAGGCGTGTCTGCCCCTGTTGTCCGCTGCACTGGGGCAGAGGTTCCCAACTCTGGTCCTGGTGGGCCAAACACTGCTTGGGTTTTCATGATATCCTTAATGAATATGCATGAGATACATCTGCATACCATGGGGGCGGTGCATGGTGATGCAGCACAGACATATGTATTGGAAACAGCATGGAACCTGAATGATGCTTGGCACTCCAGGACTGCCTTTGGGGGACTCTGCTCTAGGTACTGCACATGTTTATGGTGTTTGTGCTCTATGGGGTAAAAT